>JABUQX010123884.1:0-21840 GCA_015478945.1 Trachelipus rathkii | reverse complement strand
TATATATTATATATATATTAGGTATTAGTATGTTATATATATATAATATAATGGTTACTTATTATATATTAATATGTATATTATGTAGTATATATATATTATTAAGTAGTATATAGTATATACTAATATAGGGTAATATAGGGTATTAAAGTATTAACTATATATATATTAGAGTCTTAGTAAGGCTGTTGGTATTTTATAGTATATATAGTTATGATATATACTAGTACTGTTACCTATTGTAGTCCTTTAGTATAGTATATGTAGTTACTATTTATATTTTGAGTTATAAAATTATTAGCTGTGTCTTATATATAATATATTAATGTTATATTAGTTTAGTGTACTACTAGTATGCCTAGTAACTATTTAGAGTATCTTGAGCCTATGTTGTCTTTTTGGTTTGTGGTTCGTACTTATGATACATCCTATTTATATAAGGTAACTATTAGTGTATTAACGTATATTACAATATTATGTTTTATTTATTTTAAAGCATAGCACCAATCTCGGCAACAAAGTGCAGGTGGCGTTAAGAGGTGATTTGATAGCAGTTCTTGGTTTTATCATTCATCAACACATTCATCCAGAAATGTAATTCATGATAAGAAGGGTTTTTACAGCTCCCTTGCTGTCCGAGACACGAATGAGAAATCATTCATATCCGAACATCGAAACGATGCTTTTGAGTTGTGCAGCTTCACACAACCCACACTAAATACCCCACATCAAGAGGCTCTGTTCTCACATTCGTAGATACTAAGTATTCAAAAACAACTTTTTGCTCCTGATTTACAATCCTCATCACACAACTTATCAAAAGGATAATTTGTTGCCGCGAAAATCTTGTTGCTCCTCACTGTCAGATTTTAGTAAAGCAATATCTACCGGTTAATTGAATCTAAAGTCTAGAAAAAATTTTGAAATGTTCGAAATCATTAAACATATTTTTTATCCCTTTAAAATTCCGTAAGACGAATAAAATAATCATCTCCTCTTTTCTTGAACAACCCAATTTCTTCAGAGCAAATTTTGACTGCTTTCCCTCTCAGTAATTCCGTTTGTCCTTCGTCCATTAATACACTTCCAGGGATCTTTCTTTCTCACAGTCTTCCCGTCTGATCGTTTCTCTTTCTATTCGCTTCCCTTCTTGGTTTTACGCGTCTTTACTCGATGACCGTTGAATCATATTATATAGGGTTATTCATATGTATATATATATATATATAATAAATATATATATATATATATATATACTATATATATATATATATATAATTATATATATATTATTATATATACTATATATGTAAGTATATATATATATATTTATATATTATATAGATTACTTGTAAATCCCTTATGAGAAAATCAATTCTCTTTTATAAGAGGTTGTAAGTTTAATATCCAATATCTAAAGAATTTATTGAGGAATATTAGCAGAATATTTCGAAAAAACTTGGCCCTCTTAGCTGGGCTATAACTAAATTACATATAATACAAAATACAATAAAGATAAATTTAAAATTATTCACAAAATTCTAGTTTTTTTGGAAAAAGGTGAGGAGTTAAGAATGTAGTTTCTAATGATGGGATTTAATTTTGTGAATTCATTTCTTTGTGATATTATTAGTGGAATTGTTATGCATAATTCGTGAATCTCTAAGGTGAATGGTTTCACTTTAATAAGGGCGTCATTGGGTCTGTGTTGACTAGTATGGTTGTGGGTAGATCAATAGGGGAGGGCAGAGTTGGGATTGTCCTGAAGTATTCATGATTTGTGTTGGTAATATAATATATATACTATATATATAAATATATATATATATATATATCATATATATATATATATATATATAAATGAGAGAGAGAGTGGTATATATAGATATCATATATATATTTATTATTATATATATATAATCAGCGCTGCGTGCGGCTGGCTGGTCTCGGGCTTCAGCATGAGTTATTATTATACGATATGCGAACGATCTTCAAATTTCGTAGTTATGATAAATTCTCTTATTTTTTTGGTGAATATAGGTCATCTGAAAGAATTAATAAATATAAAAGATTTTGTAAAATTTAAAACAAAAAGTGTAAGAATCATCGCATTGAATAAGCTATTTTTAATCAAAGTATAAATGGTAACTTCTCGTGCCTCTCAGAATAAAGCGATATGAGAAAATTTTGAAGATGTGTACGAATACATAGTTCTTGTGAATTTAATTTTGTTTTACAAGTTTTTTTTGCCTACCTAAGACTCAAGACAAAGTACTCGTGTTTGTTTAAAAAAAAATTTAATTAATAAAACATTTTCTTGTTATTAATGCACATTTCGGATAAAAGAATTAATATATTTTAGAATTCTAATAATTATCTGATATTTTGAATGAAAAACAATAAGGTACCCATAAAAACAATTATAAACTAAAGAGAACTGTAAAATATGGATAACTCAAAAATTCATATTAAAATCCTATTTTGTAATTATAATAATTATATTTATATATTAGTATTCTATACTATTATATATATATTATATAATGTATTATATATATATATAGTATTAATATATATATATAATATATATATATTATGTATAGTTATATATATATTACTATATACTATTATATATATACGAGATATATTATACTATATATATATATTATATATAGTATATATTATTATAATATATATATATAATATATATAATATATATATATTAGGTATAAGTATATATAGAGAGAGAGAGAGAGGAGACGAGGAGAGAGAGAGAGAGAGAGGAAGCAGAGCAGTAAAAGTTCTGAGAGTCGCCGCTGATGATATATATATTATAGTATATTATATATTATAGTAATATAATATATATAATATATATATATATAATATAATATAATACTATATATAAAATATATATATATATATATATAATGTATTATTATATAATATTATATTTAAGTATTTAATATTATATTATATTCATTGTTGGATTCTGCTTACAACGAAATAATATTCAGTATGATAAGCTTTGTTAAGTGAGACATGGCTAAACATCTTGTCTACTTAACAATCTATCATAACTTATAACGTATTTTAAACGGCTACAACCGAAACCATTAGATATCACAACTCTGTTCGTCATCATGCATGGGTAGGAAAAATTAAAAAATCGATTATCCTAAAATTCGATTTTCCGCCAACTACGCGTACTCCACAATTAACTATCTATATATATATATATAATATATTATATATATATATATATATATATATAAGTATATATATATATATATATTATAATATACTAGTATATATAATTAATAATATATATATAATATATATATATATAATATAAATATTATTATATACTATAATATATTATATATATATAATTATATATTATAATATATATATATATACATATATTATATATATATATATATATATCTGCCTATACTATTTATAAAGGATGTTACAATAATAGGAATTGAATCGAAAAATCTGCTGACCCTAGGGCGTCGGCCCTAACAATTTACGGTCAACAGTATTCAGGTATGACATGTGGAGTGTAAAACAGTTTAAGTAACATTATATATTATATATACCTTATTATATATTATATGTAATAGTATATATATGATATATATAAGATCTATATATATAATATATATAATATATAATGAGATATTGTATTTTAACAGTTGTCCCACCAACATCAGGCAGAACCTATTCAGGAGGGGGTTTGCACACCAAAGTTATCATCCGCTACGCGCAAATTACGCAAGAGAGCAACAGACGCGACGGCTTATAAGTGAGGGAGATTAAATCTCAGCAGGAAAACACGAAGATGGAAGAGATATTCCACAGAACAGTAGGTGGAAGAAAGAAGGAAGCACGCGCAAGCAAACTAGCCTGGGTTACAAGATGCCACCAACCAGAACTCGTGGCGCAGACATCAGGACACCTTGTGCCTAACGAGGGCGTCGTAAAGCGGTCGGACGCGAGTTTACGTTCCCTCGAACCCGCGTGTGTTGGTACCCGTATAGAAAGAGATAAAGCCACCAACATTGGGCCGCAAAGATAGAGGGTCAAGTGAACTTGGAAGTACACGATAGTTTATAAGCTTTTTGGCCTTTGACCACCCTGTCCAAAAGCCGGGGAAACCAGAGCCCCCAGATATGAGAACAGTAATGCCATACAAGGCGGATGAGACCCTTGTATCGCTGATTAAGTGAGAAGAGGAAATAAGCCGCAGTCTAAACGAACTCCTAGTTTCTGGTTGAAGCTCGCCTTAGCAAACCTTGTGAGTGTTGAGATTTCCAAGACATTTTTTTGTTTATGTTCCAAGATGTTTATATTCGTCAACAGAGGAAGAATGACGAGCAGAAACCGTCGAAGATTATAGAAAAGTTAGAAAGGTGGTTTAGAGAGGAGATGTTTGTAAGAAGTTGAGTTTTTACAGAATTGAATTTCACGGTTGAACGACCCCATTGGAAATTCATCCAGATCACGGAGAATAGAATCGGAAGATTAAGACGAGAGCATTCTCAGATAAAAAGAGGAGTCTAGAATTGAAAATAGTTGATAAGATGAAGGCGAGTCATCGGCATATTAGCTGGATAGAGTTAGATTGTGCAGGTGAGAAGATTGCATTGAATGAAAGTTAAGATAAAGTAGGAAAGATTAGACGAGAACCTGACAGGAACACCACTATTAGAACAGAAAAAGAAGAAGTCGCTCCAATCCACCACCGTGTTAGCCGTATATGAGCGAGACCCATTGAAAGAAAGCCTAGACATAACTAACTAAAGAGTGGAAGAGAACCCAAAGGAGGGGAGCTTGGAGAGCATGACGCGTGCCATACCCCGGTCAAATGCTTTGATATGTCAAGCGCCCACCAAGCAAGACTGTCTCCCCATAGTCTAAGAGCGGAAAACCATTAAATCGGTTAAATAGAAAGTATATCACCAGCTAGACCTTGAAATGCGAAGCCGTGCTGGGATTATATATTATATAGTAATATATTATTGTTATATATATATATTAAGTATATTTATATTAATATATATATAATATTATATATATATAGAGTATATATTATATTATATATATTAAGTATATGTGATGCAGGTATCCGCATCCGCAATCCCGACATTATTAAAGAATCCGCACCGCATCCCTCGCGCTTGCCCTGCTGGAGGTTGCAGCGGATGTTTATTGTCGAGATTTGATAAACAATTTTTATAATGAAAATATTAAGATGAATCTGAAAAGCAAAATGAAATGATAAATGATTGAAGGCAATTCAAGAAAAATATGCCAAATATTCTATATCTTAATATTATCAAAGACATTCAAACTCGCTGGAATGAACTCGCTGGAATGGAAAGAAGTATTGCTCAAAAGAACCTCTTTGCTTCGTACGCCAGTTCGTTATTCCAAAGCTAAAAGTTAGCATTCTTTATTAATATGGAAAATGACATCATAATCACACCTGCACTTAAGCTATCTGAAACATTTTGAAGAACTACCAAAAATAAATCAGCCACCTCTACAGCTTCCTGTCTCCGATGTAATAGTGATTATTTACTCTAAGAAAGCATTTTGAATCCATCTTCAAACCTGAAGACATGAACTGACGGTTTAAGAAAAGAATGAATAGGTGGATTCAAACTAGGCTAGATCAAACATACTCTGGTCTTAGACAATTAGTGGACCATCATACCTAATTGCAACTCTACCTAAGATCCCCGCTTAGTAAAGGCAGAGCTGTTGTTGTAAACAATATAAACAAGTTAAATCGTTATACTTTGTGTGCAGTTGAAAATTTCACATCAACAGTCATATTAGTTGTCGCGCCCTTAAAAGGAAAAAAACGAATTACAGAACCAACACCCTTCTACCAAGTAAATCATAACATATTGACTGGAAAATGTTCTTACATCTAGTGGATTGCAGAAGACAATCACGCATGATACCAAAAGAGTATAGGGCAAGATGATTGGAAATACTTCACCAACAGAAAACGATTATTCAGAATGATGAATTTCCAGATCAGTTGTGGCGGAAGTTAGAGCAAGAATCTTTTACCCAGTTAATAACTTGCAAGAAAGTACTTGGCCAGATCTCCCAGCCAAACTTATGTTCAAGTTAGTAGGATTAGCTATGCTGAGGGCTCTCAGCAGCAAGAATTGATGTTCTTCAAGCCCAACCCTTCCTATATTTGAAAATTTTCAAATACTATGCAGAAAAAGTATAGTAATCCCATTGTAATTCTTTCATTAAAGGGCGAAGGTGGGAAAAGGAGCGTTGGTGGGCGTGCATTTGAGTTGGTCCCAGTCTCCTGTACCCTGGTAAACACAATATGATTGATATAGATTGGTGGATTTGAGATAGAAAATCGTAAGTATTTATATTCGAGATAGTAGATATAGCAAATCGCGGTATATATAGTATTCATGGATATATAGTATATATTATATAATCTAGTATGGATAGATTAGTACTATATTAAGCATAGTATAGGATATATTATAGTATTTATATATATATTAATTATATATATATGTAGTATATATTAGATATAAAGACGTATATATATATCTTCTACATACTAAATTTTAATATATATACTATTAATTATATATTATATAATAATTATATATTAATATAATATTATATATATAATCTTATATCGAAACATCCGCATCCGACATCCGGCGGATGTTATAAATCAAACATTCCGAATCCGCAATCGGGATGAGAAAAATGACATCTGCTCATCACTAAATCTTTTTTATTAAGCTACTCTTTAAGGAAGATATATATATTATATATATTAAATATCTTAAATCTTTTTTATAAGCTATCTTTGAAAGGAAGATATATCTGTCGATTTTTATGATATATATCAGATATAGACTAAATTTTGATGAAATTTATATATATGAGTTTAATGTCTTTATTAGGTATAATTATACAATTTTTTTAAATGATTTGGTTAGGAAAACATTGAAATCTTTTAAACTTTGTGTTTATCAAGCATTTGTTATCGTCTGATAGCTTGTTTCTAAGGGGGACAGAGAGGAGAAGATCGCAACCCCGTCGCCACCGAGAGGCGAGAGGACTCCGACTTTGCGTCGTCTATGCGGTTACCCTAGTGGGTGTCACTTAGTTAAGAAGAAATATCCTTAACAGTTCTTATATATATATTATTATATATATTATTACTATAATATTTATATATTTATTTCTCATATTATATATATAGTCTCAATATTTTATGGAGTTTTTCTCATATAATATATATATTTATATATCTAACATATGTATTATACAGGTTAGCTACTTAAAAAAAATGGCTACTTAAATCTGAACTCACAAAAACGATTTCTATTGCTTTGAAAATTAATACGAAAACAAATCGATTAAATCGCTCTTTCGATATAATATCATTACCATCCTTTTAAAGTAGAGCTCCTATAATATAAATATACATATATATATATATATATATATATAATATATAGATATATATATATGTATTATATATATATATATATATATATATAAGTGATGTATTATATATTATATATTAATATATATATTATACTATAATATATAGTATATATATAATATATATATAGTATATATATTATTATTATATACCTACTCTTATACTAGATATATATATATATAGATATAATATAGTTAATACTTGTGTGTGTGTGTTGTTGTATGTTTGCGGTTATGACTCGGTTAGTTATACTGATTATAGATTTAAGTTTTGTTAAGTATACACAGAAAAAATGTGTATATGTAACAATCTTATATGAACCATGCCCGATTAGCTAATCTAAAAAGGTAAGTATCGAATATGTACCCTATGTATCTTCTCACCCCACATGAAAAGATATTAATATATCCGCAGTTATAATTATATATATATTATATATGATAATAGTATATGTAAATAGTTTTTCGTATTATTCTGGCAAAGTTTGTTTCGTTCTTGTCATGTCGTATTCACAAAGTTTTAAAAAAAATCAACCGAACGGTGAATTTTTTCGATATACGCTTAGCTCTTAACATATTTCCAAATGTTACTTCAACTTTAGACAGTTCCATTTAACAGTTTTTATCTTTTCAGAAATTTAATTAGGATTATCGTAGTGCTAATATTATGCAGTTAAAATTATTGAAAATCTATGAAGAACTTCTTAATAATCATATTGAATTCTCATAACTAGTTATTAAGAATACTCTTTTTCTCATTATCAAATATCTTCATAATCCGAAACTTTCTTCGTAATTTTGAAAAGTCATTCATAATCGACCTATTTTGGGGATTAGTATATTTTTTTTTTTAATACTTTTAGCTAAATTTACTTACTCAAAATGCTTTTCCTGCACTTTGTTCATTTTATTTTTCAATACACTAAAACATTTTCCAGTTATAATGTAATAAATACAAATAACGACTACCGATATACACTGCAACAATTACCGAGCACAATTTTAATTCCAGTCTTACCAACACTTACCAAAATTTTATTCAGTACCCAATTAATTAAAATTTATTCGAGCTTACCTCCACAATTACCAAAAATTTTATTCAGCTTACTCACAATACCGACAAATTTTTATACTCAGAGCCGACTTCCAGACACGATTATACACAAAGACTTATTATTCACCTTACCACAGATTACCGAAAATTTTATTCCAGCTTACCTCATTTACTAAAATTTATTGGCAGCTTGATCACCAATTACCAAAACGTTTTATGCAGCTTACGCACACCTTACTAAAATTATTCACAGATATGACGTTCGATTGCCGGACAGTATAAATGGCTGTATTCGCTACCTCTCACATCCAAAATTTTATCAGCCTTACCGACACAATTACACAAATTTATTACAGCTTTACCGACAATTACCTAAGATATAATTTATTAAGCTTAACCAACCATTACCAAAAATTTATCTAGCTTACACAATAAACCAAATTTTAATTCACCTTAACAGAAGTGATTACCCACAAATTTTATTCAGCTTCCCCAATCTATTAAAATTTTATTCAGCTACCACAATTAATCCAATTTATTCTAGGACTTATCCCAACATTACTAAAAAATTTATTCCCGCTTACACACATTACAAAAATTGTTATTCAGCTTCTTACCAAATAACAAAATTTTTTATTCATTTTATTTTAAACAGAGGAAAATGAGTAAACTGAATTTTAAGTAATTATTGTGCTGATTGTGTAACTTGTACAACTTTTTAGAGCTGTCAAACCTGTTAATTAGTAAATTTTTGCTAAAGATCCATATTATTTATTATTATTAATTATTATTATTATTAATAGTTATTATTGTTATTATTATTATTCTTATATTATATTATTATTTGTATGTATTATTATTTTTATATATTTATTTTATTTATAGTTATTTATTATTTATTTATTACTATTATTTTTTTTTTATTATACCATTCTATTATACCAAGAGTATCTCATGTTCTATGGAATGGAATTTTGTTTAATCCTTTCATGGTTAAGAAATAGACACATCGTACTTTGTAGTAATCTATCGAGAAAATCACCACTCTTAACGAACGTCCAGAATGATTCCATGCACCTGACTCGTCTTAGGCAATGTCCTTTTACCTCTTGTTCCCAAGACTTCTTGGATAATTGCTGTAAGAGTAGTCTTATAGTCGATTCATGAAAATTAACATAGGATTTTTGAACAATTTTAGGCTAATGAGAAATCCTGGAGGTAACTTCATAAATTTAAGATAATATTATTCTCTGTGCTTATAATTCTAACGTTGTTTCAGATCATTTAATATAAAAATATATCCCATTAAAATTCTGCAATTCGCAATACCTTTCCTTCTGAGCATTAAGTAATAATCGATATTCTTCATTTGATATCAAGGGATAACACCCTTACGTTGGCCTTATAAGAATCTTCATCACCTTTGAGCACAATTGTTTCATATTAATTATTCATTTAGCTATCCAATAGTCGACTTTCATTATATTATTAACATTTTAGAAAAATATATATATTAACTTCAAACCAAAATATAGCTTAACAATATTTCTTCATCACACCTTACCCTTAATGAGAAATTCAATGAATGTTCTATTCATTCATTTAACTAAAAAGATGATTAATTCACATTTTTAGAAGGTCGAAAGGCTTTTAAGCATCTTTTAGTAGATATCTTTTCATTACCCAGTTAATTGTTTACAAGGTTCTTCCGCACTTTGTATGGGTACGCATTGCAAGTTTGGGGTGGCCTTCGGATGAACTGATACAGGCGTTCACCTTAATTAGAACTCTCAACCTCACTCTCCCAATCCTCATCCCGTATACCGTTGTTCACAAATTTTGGTGAATTACTACATGTAATTTAACCTGACTAAAATACTATTTTTGCTCATCCTTTAAGAAGGCAATAAAATATGAATGTCGATATAGTGATATTAGTTAATATATATTATATATATTACACTTGTGACTATTATTATTTTTATATAATAGTTTAAAATCCTTGTCAATGTATCTATTATACATCAACAACAAAAGGTAAACTCAATGATCAATATATTTAAACTTAATTATATATTATAATAAAACATATGAAGTCGTTAGTGATTTACTATAAGACATATATATTGGTAACTGTAGTAAAATACTTATAAATGTATCTATTATATATATAACAAATAGAGAAAAACGAACATGATCAATTTATTTAAACTTCATTTTAGGATCACCATACACCTATTTGATAACTCCAATGCCAAAACGCTACAGCAGCAAAAGCGGACCAAAGCCAAAAGGAGTTTCAAACCGAAGAGCCGCTCTTGAATGGATCAAGGAGTTCGGAAATGACGATGACATTTTATATTTCCTTGATGACGATAACACAATTAATGTAAAACTTTTTGACGAAATAAGGTTCACCAAAAAGGTTTCGATGTTTCCCGTCGGGTTTATTGGTGATTACCGGGTTAGCTCACCTATAGTTAAAAAGGTAAGCTAATAATACGGCAATAAGGAATAATATAGGGATGGGCGGAGACGCCATTCAATTGATCTAAGATATGGAGTGTTAGAGTAGGTTAGAACGTCATTCTTCGTTTCAGTGCCCAATGGTCAGTCTCTTTCGCGCCACACTTAACCAAAGGGTATTTATAGCATACACGACAAAATAATTTTACTAAAAAATACAGAGTATAAGATTTAAAAATTACGCAGATAAAAATACGATGCGAGATTTTCTATATTATCAGGTTCAATGTTAATCAAGCGAAGTCGCAAGTCTTCTCTTTGACTAATTACCAAGGTTTTTATCGATAACACTGATGTTTATTATTTTAAACGTAATCTTTTTCAGCATGTATCTATCGTCTTCGATGTTTAAATTTTGTTTTATTTAAGAAAATATTAAAAGCACTGTCACTTATAGTAGAATTGTTATTAAAGATAATTATTTCATTTTATTACGTTAGCTCAGCGCCCCCTAGAACTTACTGCCCAAATCCAGCACCCCTAAGGGGGCGCTATCGCCCAGGATAAGAAAATATGACTTAGCGTATATTAGTTTAGTTTGTAGCACCGAATGTGCATTACTAACCGTGCTACATTCACATTTACGAAGGAAATAGGAAATAAATCAAAATATTATCGGAACCTTGATCAAATTTTCTTTCCTATTAACATTTATCAGTCCATTTGATTGAAGATATCTACAATCTCCACACACTTTCCTCAAATCAATCTTGAATTTTGATCTCCTGAACTTCTCTGACGGTCAATATTCCGTAATATTCTTGTCTTGCTTGCTATTACGGTTTGTTTTGTAAGGTAAAGTTATAATTAAACCACATTAAACATCATATTTTTGCGTTAATTGAATCCAACCATTTTAAATTTATAAAAGAAATATGACAATGGTATTTAATATGTGAGGAAAATAAGGGTTTTTCATATTATTAATATGTATATAAGTACTTTAACTTTGATCTAATCCCATATAAATTCCTAGATTAATTATAGCTACTAATACCTCTATCATTAAATTATGTGTATAGTATATTTTAAACTTATATGTTATTATTTAATTTATAATATATATTATTGTATATTTATATTGTAAATAATGCTTTAATTTTTATTTTATATTATCATTGTAATATCTATACTAAGTATTATATATAATTAAAGAAATATAATATAAATTGTGAAAATATCTTTTAATATCATGTCATTAATATTATTATATTAATATTTTATTATTATATTCATTTATTTATGATTTATTAATATATAGTAATTTTAATTATTATATAATTTAATTGGTGTTCGGTAGTTACAATATTATATATAATGACATATTGTTTAAATTATACTCCAGATATGGATTCATTGGAATGTGCATTGATATTATTTTTGTTTATGGCCGTAATATTGAATTCAAACAGGTTCGTGAGTTAGTGAACATATTCAAGGATTAGAAACACTATAGTTTTTACGTTATATATATATATATATCAGTGGTCGGTAAAATATTTCAAGATTTGTGTTATTCAATTGAATTAACAAATATTTATATGTATAAAACGTACCCAAAAGTAATTAATCCTTAACAAAATAAATCAACCCTCTTAATAGGCTCTCGCATTAATTCCCTTTTCATACAATATTTTCGTAAATAGCTCCCATAAATCGGAACAAATGGATCAGTCCTTATTACCTGATAAATGTGAAGATGCGGGATGTGATAGAGCACGGTATTATCATCAAGTATGCTTAATGATTTTTTCAAAATAGCATTTTAATCTTCCAACTATTCTTGCTCCGGCGGGAAGTGATCTTACCAATATTTGTCTTATTTGCAGTTCATTTAGATTTTGACAATGTTTTGAAGTTGATAATAACGCTTAAAGCCTCAGGAAGACGTATACAAGCATTATAAAGTGTAGATAAATTTGGGTATTTATTTTAATTTTCAACGAGGGTTATTTATTTACATGCTGGAATTGTGAAGTTCTGAAACAAATGTCAGGTTTATTTTTATATTATAAAGTATTGTTGCTGTTTACTAGTGCAAATAAAGTTTTTGTCATTCTATATAATTTCAATTCAATGCATCGACACTTGAAATGGTACTTTCCTTTTATGCACGCTTACGGTAATTTGTATATATGATTAATTGAATAAATAAAAGTTTAAATATTGATAAGATTTTAGCAGCGTTATAAAGCCTTTACGTTAATACGACAACATTAAACCTCAACCATTTATATAACTATCTATAATTTTTTTAATTTGAAATTGTGAATCAAGTTAAGTTCAATAATTGAATCAACAACCTATTTATTGATAAACTTTTTTTTAAGTTAATAAGCATAAAAAAAATGGAAAATGATATTCAAAGGACACCTTACTTTATATATATATATTTTGAGTATTTTTAGGCTCTAATTAAATATAATTAAGTACAGGTAATAAAGGCGTTTGGTTTGTACCTTAAGGAAATAATAATTATAGAAGTATATGGTAGAACTGATTTATGTATAATTACTCCACAGGTCCGAGGCCTAAAAACCAAGAATATTTATGAAAGATTACTGATGAACTAAAGCAGCACTACTTTAAATAATATAAATATTTATAGCTTTACTTAATCCATAATATGTTATAATAAAATATATTGATTTTCTTGCAAAGAGCTATTAGACTACTTATTTAGAATAATTAAACACTAAACTGCTCAAAATGTAACTATTCAACGCGGGCACATTAGCTTGAATAACACACATCACAAAACGCTTTTAGTCTCGATCTTACATCTTTCCCGTAGAATAGAGATCACAAACTGAAAAACAAACAAATGCGAGGTACCTGAAACACATCACAAACACACAGGAGCCCACAACAAACCCGTAAGTTTAATTCTTGAACATACCTCAAGCACGAAACCATAGACAAAAGATATCAAAGATATACAAATTAACTAACCAGGAAATCCAGACATAAACTAAGTGTGCGATATTTCTCCAATAGCAATTATCATTAACCTAAGTATATAGCTAAGTTGAATGTATTTATCTCCTGAAATTTTTTTATCAATACTAATTGACACTGTAATTTCTTAACTATAAAAATAAAATACCCAATCATTAATACTAATATAATATTATTATATATATATATAACCTCATCTAATTTTTCTTTGTGCTAAACATTTATACTTTATAGTTATAATTATTATATTTATATATATATAAATTAATATAAATATAATATATATATAATATTATTATATCTTATTATAATATATTGATAAATTAATATTATATATATTTAATATATTAAATAATAATATATAATACTATAATACATAATATATTATATATAGCTACTAATTATATTTATTTTTATTATTAATATTATGATATATACTATATATTAAAGAGTTTGGTGTAGCAATCAGCGTTCTGAATCCTTCTACCACCTATTTTACGGAATAGGTTACGACCTCGAACGGAGCCAAAGAATGCTTATAAACACGGTTCTGAACAACTTTGCGACAATTTATAAAATATATCCCAACTCTCGTAATATATACTCCCAGATTAAGGCGAAATCCGTGTTAAATGTCAAGTCTGAGATAGGATTATATAGAGGAGGTTTGGAGGTTTTTTCTACACCGAGGGTGGACGCCGATATTGCGCTTAACGTCCGCAACACAATTGTGTAGCGTAAGAGAAATTATGCGAGAGAGCATGATTTATTAGGCCCCTGTTACGACTAACAAGCGTTTGCGAATACCGCAGACCGACAGCACGCAATGATACTCAGAGCTTGAAGCAGTACAGTGAAACTATAGAAACATTAACATCACAATACACAAACTTACCTTTATAATATATTAAATATGATTCAATATTATTGATTTTTACGTCGACCAGAATTGATCCACTCTGTAGCCCTACACGAAGGGATCCATTACATTCACACTTTCGCTCGAGTATTTGTGAGATCTTTTTAGCAAAGACTAACCTTCACTCATAAGAAATGCGGTTTTGTGTCAACCAAAGATTGATCAAAGACAAATTATCCAGACACTGAGCACCAAATACCTAAGCCCAATCCGACATGCAATCTAGACATCAGCACCCAGAGTGAGCACGTCGCACAGGTGCATTATTCCAAGTCCGATTTATCTCTATTATGCCTCTGCGCGACGCGCCCTTTTTTCTCCTATTGTTACTATTATTTCCGTAATAATATCTGTAGATTTTTTTTAATTATCTTTTTAAAATTCTATAGATAAATTTACCATAAAACAAGGTCATTAAACAAAGAATTTATTTGGATTATTATTATCCCCCATTTATTATTTCAGATAGTTTATTAGTTTATTTTTAGTGTTATTTCAAAATTATTTTTGTTCATTATTTTTCTCCTATCCGCCGTTTCTTCTTAGCAACTCAAAAGAATGTCTCATTTTTCCCTTCACACAGCGGTTTTCCGAGTTCATACCCCTGTCCATTTCCATTTATCTTATCAATAATATGTGGACTTGTTTAGAGGAAAATAATGTTTTATCACCCAGAGCTCCCTCTGTTGTTCAACGGGACAAATATTTATAAGAGAATCTTCCTCGAGGGTTAGAATATATAACTTGAGTTCAGGATATTGTGGCAGTCTGCAAGAGATATCGTTAAAAAAATGGGAATAAAACCGCATGATTAACCTAGTCTTTCTGCCTAACATGCAAACTCGAGTGAAAGAAAAAAGAGGAAAATGACCGAGGGGTTCTCACTAGTCTAATAATTTGCCCCAAGTGTTCAGTGCGCTCGGGATCAGTTGCAGCTTGATAGTAACCGAAAGGATGGAATCACTATAACGAAACCCTCTCCACCCTCCCGCTTTGAATTAGACATATGAAAAATGCGATATTACAGTTTATGGTCATCCGTAAACTTGGCTGACCTTATATACCTGCCTCAGAGCTTTGTTTAATCTTCGTCTCAGGCGTATCTGAAGAGGAAATAAATTTGATCAGAGAGTTGACCCACTCTTATCATGAGAGCCACAACTTCTATATGATACTACGATTCTGAGTGTTCTTTCTCTTACCTCTAGCGAAACCATTCCATCTCCCAAGGCTCCAACTTTCTGTACAGATTTGTGCTTTGTCGTCAATCTGGATTATCTCATAAAATATACTATAGCACCTAATTACAATATTGAATAGAATCTCATAAACTCACAGCTCTGTTTTATAAGAAGCAATTAGGGCGTGGGCGGTCGCAGGGGTGGCGGGTTTTGATTGAATTTGGTGATGTATAGAAGAAACCAATCTACGGGGCCAATGCTTAAGGATCAATCAAGTCTCGATATGGCGGAAAACAGTGATGGTATAACGAACAATTGTTGAGTGATCCCAACTAATCAAAATGATAAGGGTTATATGCGAATCCGGATTTCCAGATAACCGGTGGTTTGTACAGAAGTCATCGACGCGTCGGTGATGTCATTGTGTGAGGGGATATGCGGTATACGTGGTCCGGGGGGTGGTTTAGTGGGGCGGGGGCGTGGGGGGTTGGTTTGGGGTCGGTGACTGGGGTGATTCATCCTTGAGCAACCTTATTTTTTGTTACGCAAGGAGGCGAGCGGGCTGGAACAATACGCTCTCTATGTGGCTCTCGGACTGACAAAAAAAGAAAAAAGACACCAGAGTTGCATATTTTATAAACTGATTTATATTTGTTTTATGTTTGTAATTTTGTGTTTTTTTTTTTTTTTAATTTCATTATGTTGTGTATTTTGTTATTATTATTTAATGTTTATATTGTATTAAGATTATTATTATGAATGTTATTTATTGTTTATTTTAGTACTTCAAGTATGTTATTATTTTTTCTTGAGCATTCTGATATTATTTAGTTAGTTAATTATGATGTTGACACTCGTCAATTTCGTGCTCTCTACTTTTCTCCTCTCTGTTTTTATTTAGTCTTAGGCTCGCGGGTTTGCTCACTTTAACGCATATTATAACAAGGTAATGAGAAATAAAGTTTTCAAAATAGTAACTTAAAAAACATACAAAAGAAGACATCTACAATTTTAGAGTAAAAGGAAGAATATGTAGAAAAAAGATGTCAGTAATAAAAATGGAAAATATAAAATTTAGATAGTGAATCTATTGGGTACATTTTAGATATATTCGTAATAATAAGCAAAAAGAATTCAATAAAAAATGGTTGCAAGACAAACAAATTACCTGATTGCAAATAAGTTAGAGAGAACGCACCAACTAAACAAAGCTTTGACGCGACATCATAAATCATGAGTTCAATATTATATCAACAAATAAAATTAATATATATATACACAGAACTACCTTTCTTATTCCTCTCCTTCTCACTCTCCGCTCTCAATCTGCGCCCGATACACCTTATACAACACTTTTAACGTTAATATGTAATATAAACATCATCCTCCGTTAGACAAGCTCAGTATGTGATCAGAACATCAGGAACGACACCTGTTTTGACAGAGAAGCACCTACCATCCAGCCGTTCAGCATCAACACACCTCCCCTCACTGCTGAAACCATCCTGTGGATCTAATTGAGTATCTGATGTTAAGCGGGGTCGAGCGTTGGTTCGGGATAAGCGATTTGGCGTGCGGTGAGGAGTAGAGGAGCGAGGTAACATAAGAAATGCAATGTCCGTTGTTAGGAACGAAGGCAGTCGGCAAGCCAAGATGAGTGTGTAAGGAGCGGTAAGGCGAGAGAGTGGTGCGTGGTCACATTATAAAAAGCTTTACTTAGCATCACTGAACTATGAATATAACCCACAACGATGACCACTCAAACCTTGTAGCCCATCTCATTTAAACAAAAACTCAAATTCATTGATTAACATCATCTCAACCACAAAGGACCGGGGTTGGGGGCGAGCCAATCCAATTTTTTCCCTGGCACCCAAACATCTCTAACACCAAGTAAAGTAAACTAAAATAACATCCAAAAACGAATATATTCACACTTTGTCAGAGTCATGTCTCTTTAAAAATGTGAATCTCTAAAGATTTATCTAGACTTAAATAACAGTACATATCATACATTTGATTTGTCATGACTACCCCCTTGTAACGTAAGCGAAAGTTAAAGCCTAGGAACCGTCATGTAATTATCATACAGACCAGATGAGTGAAAGAAAGAAATATACCGATCTACCCAAACATAACTAAGTTTTTCCTCTCATCATTAATTAAAGCTAAGCATAGCTCTTTATCTAAATTTCAATTTAAGAAATTATATAGTACTTAGAGCAAACCAGATACGACAATCGCAAAATGATAGAGCACTCAAAAATGTAAGATAAATATCGCGAAATCTTGCTTTATATCTCACAAAGCATCCTCTCAATCTTGCTGATAACGACCACTATAATGCGCTAACTAAAGGACTGTAATATTAAAATTCCAACTTTTACTTTTACAAGTGTATTCACTTTTACTTTTACAAATGTATATCTCAAGCATAACGATGTTAATTTACACTGACATGGCAATAATGTAGCTAATCAATCATATTTTACACCCAAAATTTATCAAAACATTGGATTAATTGATCAGCTTACAAGTACGAATAACTATGGAAAAAGTAAATGCAATATAAACAGATATTACAAATGTTTTTGCCCACATTAATTTATATATTCACAATAGAATCTATGTTTTTATTTCTTCTTATTGTAAATATACCTAAAATATCAGATTGTTACGCACCACTTAAGATTAAAAACAGCTATTTGCAATCAATAATGAATATACGACGAAAATATCTAAAACTGTAACTTTCAGAAACAAAGCTTTTCGCACGATCTTTAACACCATGTAAAACAAATCTAATAATCCAATGCTGTTACTAGATATTAACAGATAAACAACTCCGGAAATTTCTTAACTTTTCAAGATAACCCTCTAACATATTAAGCGTGAATAATTAGTTACAACATGCATCACTGATGTCAGATATTCTGTAACTTAATTGTAATCTCCACATTAACAATAAGGCGTGTGATTATAACTGACAACGTTAAATTTATTACTCCTAACCATAATAAAGTTTTCCACGATCTAATAAATCCTAACATAGCGTAACATGAGCTAAGAAAATAATGCTATATCGAGTATGCGGACAACGACGAATACACAATCTGTTACACAGACAAAATAAGATATATCTTCCACAATCTGAATACGCAGTAATGAGTAAACTAACTTTAACATTACAAAACGTAACCTGGCGTTATGCAGTATCTATTCTTCAAGCAAGTATCCTTACAATAATCTAATCTTTACACGCGTTATTACTTTTTTTATTTCATTTGACCATCAGTAAACATTATCAAATAAAAAACTGTGATCATCACTCCGTTAACCGATTGTATCTATTACAAGCATCCATCAATCAGCGTAATTTAGCTTTATGCTGATACACTAACCCAAAAGTTAGTATTACATTAATATCAAATAGTTCACACTAAATTTAAAACAAAAAATAGTATATCATAAGCTCTCTCGCATCCATTATATATAACCTTATTTATCTCTTTTATGACTCAAGCTTCCCTCTCTTTTCAGAACAATATCCCATTCCTAATCACAATGATTTAATTAATTTGTATTTTAGTCTTACTTATTTATAATATCCACTCATTCTTATGTATTTCTCAATCTGTTGTTCTTTATATATTTATCTTTTAATTATATGATCGTTACCCTACCAGTAAAAGGCTTTTCATACTAGATTTTATTGTAGCAATGTTTATGCCAGTCATCCTATGCGTGGTTTACGAATTCACCATCATACCACAATTGGCGTATAACACATATTCAGATGTGAATATAATTGTATACACTACTCCGTCTGAAGGTTGATTTTCTTAATCATCAACAAGCGAGTAGTTTGAGCAATCTAGGAGAGAGGATGTAGTTTCCAAATCGTGACCTTAAATGACCTCAGCAAGTCTGATACAATGTAAAAAGTAATTCATGTCTACCTGATTCCACAAAAATTCGCATGCCGTAAAACAACCACGTTATACCTAGAATGTACTTTCTTCTTCAGATTCCTCCCTTGAATCTACAGAAAACAAAAAGAAATTAGCTCACAATAAACAAAGAACTAACAATACGTGAGCGCACAAGTATACAAGCAAAATATCACGAGCTTGTTCTAGTCTGAAATGGCATACTTCCACAGTAAGAAAGCCATAAGAGGATTATCTTCTTCTATTCTATGTGTTGGCTCTAATAACGTAATAAACTAATCCCGACACAACTAACAACAACTCTCTCTCTAAAGTTAAAAAAGCTTATCAACAACAATACTAACAACAACATCAACAACAGGTGACAAGAACACAGCCAAGCAAGATAGCAAAATAATCATTATTAAGGGAGAGCTATGAACACAGAAGAGCTGCTCCTTTTTAAAGTACCACGACACATGTGCTCTTATGTATGCTATTGCTAAATGGGTTAGCATATAGATGTATTGTCGACATTTAATACCTATGTGAGTGTAAAGACTTGGAAGATTTTAATATATTCGTTTATCACGTTAAGGAACTACTAGCAATGGTACATTTTATTAAATTGGATTTTAACTCTTTATTCATATATATCAAGGAAGGAAAAAATGCAAAATCTTTAGACACAAAAAATCTTTTTGACTCGTTTATAAGTATAATATTGAGAACAACCAACAGCACTTATGTACATTATCCAATGTTTGATACCAACATATCTTTTGAGTATCGCAGCGGAGTTAAAATATAAGTTGTATCCTTAGCACCAAGACATACAAAACAGTAACTATAAAACCAATTATAATAATACACTCTTTTTCAAAAGCAAATACACATCCTAAAAACCTACAAAACTCTCAAAAATTAATGATTGTACATAACAACGGATTTTACTGTGTTCAGCCAGTTAGGAGTTAATCAACTTTGAGACATAAAACATTAAAAGTCAACATATAATTAGTAGTGTTGTAGGCGGCAATATTCGACGCAAGCGATAGCTCCGCGGCGCGAATAGAACTTTAGGGCGCTAAATGAAGATCCAATGAGATAAACAAAGGGGGTATTTAAACACGAGTTGAATGAGCTCTTAACGTTGTCCATTATTTATATCCTAGATAAAAGCATTGGAATATACAATTATTAACGAGGACAAGATATTTTATGCTTGTGAAACTGCGTAAAGAATAAATGATAACTGGTCGTACTATCTATTTTAAAAACCACGTTATATCTATTCTAATTAGCTATAAATATAATGACGCACAATATATACCATAGATAAAATGAACGATTGATATAAATTTTAAAGCAATAAATTAGTAGAGAATTTTGAATAAATAAATTAACACCCTAATTAGAGAAATTTAAATGAATAAAATTAATGTTAAATAAGATACCATTAAATACATGCTTAAATGAACTTATTGATTAAAGATTTAAACATATAATTATTAAACTATGCAATTAACCATAAACGATATACTAACTAATTGATTATTTTTATACTTAATTGAGGACATTGCAAATCTCTAAAATACATATAATAAATTTTAAATACTCAATGTAATAAATTATAAATATTATTACAATAAAAATTATAAAATAATAAATGTAATTTAATATATTTTTTAAATTTTCATGGAAAATTTAATTTATTCCGATATAATTCTAGGTCCATAATATTATCTTCTAGTTAAA
>JABUQX010123883.1:0-47500 GCA_015478945.1 Trachelipus rathkii | reverse complement strand
CTTGAAGGCTCTCATCTTAAGCTGTACTCTGGTTTGGCCTACATAGTCGTCATTACAGTCGGCACAATTGTATTTATAAACGACGCAAGACCATAAACAAATAGAATACTTTCTTAATCTTAAAAAGCTACCGATTGAGTGATTATTAATAAAAGAGATAAGAAACTTCCATTGTGGAAAGTGTTTCTGTAGAATAATTCGAATTTGGAAATGGAGATTATTAAAAAGAAGTCTAATGTAAGGAAGACTAGCATAGACTGAGCATTAGGAATATCTTAGGAAGTAGTTTTAGGGTGGTGAATGTTGTTGAGAAATGTGAAACCTGAAAAGTAGGAAGAAAAATGATTAAAACTGGAAAATTATTGAGGAAGGTTATTTCTCATGAAAATAATTCAATTAGAACAAATGTAATAAGCTCTATGGATGCGGAACATGAATAAATTTTATGAGAAAGGGTTGTAGAACTAAAAAAATTAGTTGTAAGCAATGTGTTGTACGCTCACTACTATTTATCGTAAACCCACAAATACTTTGCTTGGAACTGTATTTAGTGTACCTGCTTTCTCATAAAATATGGCCTCAACGAAAGTGTTATTTTAAATCATATTACATTTTGCTTCAACATCACTTCCATCTGTGGAAATAACCTTCCTCAATAAATTTTCCAGTTTTAATCTTTTTCCTTCTTACCTTTTCAATAAACTGGTGTCCACATTTCTCAAAATCATCTACCACCATAAATTTAACTACTTCCTGTGATGTTCGTAAATGCCCTGTCTATGTTAGTCTTCCTTGAACCTCTCACCCTGTGGTCTACACTTCCAAATTTGAAATACAAGCTTTCCGCCATGTAGTTCATATCTATTTTTATTAATAATCGCTCAATCGGCAACTTTGGTCAACTGAGATATGCAGTATGCAGTCTTGCATTTTAAACTCACAATTATATTGTCATTTCGTAGGCTCAGTCGGCACGGCAAGGTGAGAACGCTTCAGCTGCATGAAGCTCGCTTTTCATACTAATATTCCCTATTTCTCAACCAGGAAAATTAAATGTCAGAGATCATTCCGATCTTACTAAACATCCTATATCCATTACTATCTTTTCTATTCTACAACATGTTAACTTCTTGAAAAGAACTTAAAATTTTAGTTATACAGGAAAACATTTAAACCAATAATTAATATTCATAATATGGTGCAAAATGCTAGAATTAGCGATGTTTCTTTTTGCTCTCTCCATTTGCTTCTTTTTTTTATTTGTGATATTTTCTATTCTTTTGCCTATTCATTTACTTTCTGTTTTGTTACTAATCATTACTATCAATTTTAGCACTTCACACTATTTTCAATTTGAATATTAATATTATTTTTTAAGCAATTTAATTTAAATTAGCTTTTTATCTGTTTATTTATTTTATTTCTTGATTTATTAACAGTAATTAACCTTTATATATAATGTGTTAATAACCATGTTTTAAAATTAAGGTAATTGTTTAATATATATAACATATATATATGTAATAATATATATATATATCTATATATATATATATATATATATATATATATATATATATATATATATATATATATATATATATATATATATAATTTTTAGTTTATTACGAGCATTTATAGTGGTATTTGACATTTTTTATAAAATTTTTTTCTATTATAATTTGATATTTTTGTGCTTTAATTTTTATTTTCCAATTTTGTTTCCTTCATTTGTGTGTATGTGTATTTGTGCGTGTATATTTATATAGATAAGCCATCATTTGGCTCGCACCGTGTGTGATTTTCTTATTGGCACTTTAACACGTTACTTTAACAGGATGGAGGAGTGACCTACATGGTTAGTGGAGATGGTGGAGGCGGAGGGACCCCATCAGGTGAAACCGGGGGGGGAGGTGTTGGAGCACCAAACTTAGATGCTGAGGCACAGGCAAATATCGCTCACGCCACTCGAGTGTCTCCGCAAACTGTAAGTAATTATTATTATTATTTTTACTAGTAGTAGTAATATTTATTGTATAATTATATTATTAATATTATAGTAGTTTGATTATATTTACTTTTGTTTTTAGTTTATTTTTAAAATAAATGAGAACAGGTTTAAAAAGTATCTGACCTAATAGGAATACCAAAAACTTGCTTGTACTTTTAACAAAATTAATGTTATAATATATATATATATATATATATATATATATATATATATATATATATATATATATATATATATATATATATATATTTTATATATATATATATATATATATATATATATATATATATCCCGTATTTATAGGTCCAGTGGTTGTTAGACAATTACGAAACTGCGGAAGGAGTGAGTTTGCCCCGATCAACCTTGTATAACCATTATTTGTACCATTGCGCAGACCATAAATTGGATCCAGTTAATTCGGCATCTTTTGGAAAACTCATTCGAAGCGTTTTTATGGGTTTGCGAACTCGGAGGCTTGGGACACGGTAAGGTTTTCAAAGATCTCTCATGCTTATATTGGCTTTCTACTAATTTTTTAAATAGGAAAATTATATTTAATACTGACCGAATGACCTTTCCTTATTTATTGTTTTATTTTATCGGCACTTTTTTATTCCATATTCCAATTTTGTAATATTACCTTTTTATCATCTTATATTAAGTTTGTGTTGTAATTTGTAAACAAAGTAAAAAAGAAAAACTTATTTCCGTTGATTAGCTTTCATAATTAAGTAAAGATGATCATTTGCTCCCCAGCATGGAGATCATAGCTTATGTTATACATAGAACCTCATTATATCGCGTTGCAATCACCATCCCTTAATTCCCTTAAAAATAAAAAATTTTCTTTTTATTCTTATTAAAAAAATTAGTGGAGTAAAATATTTCCCTACGGTTAGCTTTAGCCAGTTACTTCGTGTCTCGACACGTAGTTGCGCAATTTGAAACCTATAAATTCATTAAGTAATTATATTTAGTATGAATAAACTGCAAAAGGGGCCATGTGTAATGCTTAGCAATTTATTTTTGTAATTCTTCCCACTCGCTAAGTTTTTTTTTTAAATATTTTAGTCAGGCTTTCATGTCGGCTTTCTCTTTCGGTATTAACATGGGATTTTGTGTGGATCATCCTTAAAACATGTTATAACTTGAGTAATATATTGTGAGTGGTCGAAAAGATAGCATTTTTACTGAAACAAAATTTATTTACAAATATTACTTTCGTAATTAGCTGAGTAGAGGGAGTTAAAATTAAATGACTGTAAAATATTGTTCTGCAATTTTATAATTATAATTTACGACGAATATTGTTTTTCAGGTAAACTGTAGATTTTTATTTGTTTCTACGTTATAAATTGTATTCAAATTATACTCTGCTAAAAATAAAATTATTTAACTATAAAATTGCATTCAAGTTCTTGAATGTAGTAGTTACAGATCATCTCTTAATGGAAATGCCAATTTCATCATTTTGGCCCCTTAAATTTTCCACTTCTGTTTTCTCCATTTAAGCTGCCGTCTCTTCTAAGAATATACATATATATATATATATATATATATATATATAGTATATATATAACTTATATATCTATAATAATATTATACTATATATAGTATATATATTAGTATATATATACTATATAATATTATATATAATATATATATACTATATATGATATATAATATAAAAATATATATATATAAGTAGCTATATATATATACTATTATATATATATATTATATATTATATATATATATATAAGACCGATTAGATTGGTTAAAGAAACGGTTTCTGTTTATTTCTCTAGCTTTCTCTCATATTTTTCATCTCATTTGATTCTCAATTTGTTAAATCGTAAGTGTATTGAAGAGTTATGTAAGTTGGCTATAAATTTGGCCTGAGGCTGAAAGATTCAGTCAAAAAAAAAAAAAAATTTTATTCGGCCAGCTGAAGCAGTCTTCTGTTCTATTTTTGCAACTTTAAATAGCCTGTGTGCATGTTTATTTAATTAATAACATATCTTTTTACCTACCTACTCTGTTAGTTTACAAATATAGTCACTAAATATCTTAAATTTAAGATGCTTAAGAAATTGTCATCCAGACCTTTGCTTCTCTCTATCTAGTGTCTTTAAGTCAGAGGATGATTAGCCAAGTTGGCAACATTGGCAAATTTAAAACCTTGAATTTTAATTTGGCTTTTAAATTATTCATTGGCCAGCCAAAATTTTAAAAAGTAATATGTTACAAAAAATTTACTAAGTTATGTTTGACAATCTTTTATTTCATTAACCAGTAAAAATTGTAACTTTTCTAAATTCCTTCAAGTTGTTAGTATATATTGCAATTTTTAAGAATATTTATTGAGCATGATGATAATCATACTTATACACTATTCATTACACTTCATTACACAAATACATGAAGAATGATCAAAATGCATAAATCTTTCAATACCACATGCATTTTAAATATTAAAAAAAATCTGTGACATTTGTTAAAAGTATTCATCTATTAGTATATATAACAAAACTGTCACAATCATACTTCTATATATTTACCGTATTTATATATTATATTATATATATATATATATATTATATTACTATACATATATTCATAGTAAATATATATAATATAGTATAGTATAATATGATATATATATATATGACATATAATATAGTAATATATATAAGTGTACTATATACATATATATTAAAAGGGATTATTTTATGGGGAAATGAATATATCAGCAATTTTATGAAAAGTTGTTTTCTAAAATTCTTAAAGAATACCTGGTTAGCCAGTGGTTCGGAACTTGAAAAGGTGATCCTGCAAAGATTTTTTGACATGACTAAAACACTGATTCGCATTTGGAATGTGAACATAGATGCTTCAACCTATAATAATCGCTCATGATAGTTGTCATACCTCGAGGGAACCAATAATATATATCCTTAAGTACTTAAATATTATAACTATATCAGTTATATTATATATTATCCTATTATTGTAATTCTATACGTAAGATATAGTAGTTATATATATATAGTGATATATATATATATTTTTAGTATACTATATATAATATATTATCATATTATATATAATATATATTTAAAATCTATTCTCTTATACGCGAGAAACACTTTTGCACCTAACCAAAAACCACACAACGAATGCACAAAAATCGATTAACATACTCGGACTTTCATGGTATTCTTTCTATCGACATTTTCAAGGGTTTGTAGATAACATGTGTAGAAAAATCACGAAAGTGCTCGGTGAATCATTTTTTCAGTTTTCCTTTTTTTAATATGATCGCAATAATATTATATATATAGTATATATAGTAATGTATATAATAAGTATGGCTACTGGCCTAGTATAGTATATATATACTATATATCATATATATATATAATATATATATATATATATATATATTATATTCGATATATACTATATATATATATAATATAGTATATATTTAGGGGTAACAGCAAGTATCATTACTACGGTATTCGCGTGAAACCCAATTCCAGTCTTAATAATCTGTCCGAGGATGGAACTCCCCATCAACCCATCAGAAACCAGGGAGGACAGGTTAAAAAGACTCAGCTCTGTCATGGGTGTGTCAAGAAACTTCTCATCACAACTCATTCAGCAAGAACGAAATGTCTCCTCAACAGGAAATCTTAAAAGTAATGACCTTACGAACTCACACGGCGCAAATGGCTTCTGACTGACCATCTCCACTAGGTTTATATATATATATTTATATACTAGTGATATATATATATAACTTAGTAGTATATATACTATATATATATGTATATTAAAATAATATTAGAGGGTGTGCCACGACTCGCGGTAAGTAGGAATCGTCAGCGCCGTGATTCGGAAGTTCTAGGCTCTTTGTTGTTGCATCTGTGCTCGAGTGTCCATGCCAGTGAGTCGACGCTTCCGAAACTAGTTGTCGATCTGGGTATACATATATATTATATTTAGGTATGATTATATATATATATATGATATATATTATATAATATATAATTGTACCGATGAAATGTATTTAGTTTTGTGATGAAATCTTAAGAAAGATTTTGAAGGATTTTGGTAGGGTATATTAAAAAGAGGAATTAAATAAGGTAAGCTATGCTAGATAAGAGGTAAGGTGAAAGGTAGTGTGGTGAGAGAGATCCCGCGTGGTGAAATCATGTTGTTGGATGATGGGCAGTTGGAACAAGTATCTGAATATAAATATTTCGGTTATATGTTAGATGAAAAGGAACGGATGATGCAGAATGTAGTAGAAAAGTTGTGATTGGTAGGAAGATTGCTGATGCAATTAAATCCTTGGTGAATGTAAAGGGACTAAGTCTTGAGTATGCTACGGTTCTGCATGATGGTAATGTATAGTAGTGAAACTATGATGTGAGTAAGAGGTAAATAGCGAATCTAAAATAACAACTCATGTTCAGCATGGATAATCTTAGGGGCGTTTTAGGTATCTTAGAAGAATTGATAAAATGAAGAATGAACGTGTTAGGGAATTGCGTCGTATGAAGAAAGGCGTAAATGAGAGAATAAACGAGTGTATTAAGATGGTTTGGTCATATTTAAAGTGGATTATAGTTGGTTGCTTAAGCGGATGTATAGTAGTGAGTGGCTGGGAGACCAAAGAAAAAATGGATTGAATCAGTAAAGGAATGTCTGAAGGAAATGACTGTGAGTTTGGCAAAGGCGAGAAGAAAGATGCATATGGGAGTGAATGTCGTGGTTTTGTGAGGAGGCATGGTTGTGGGCGTAGCCCAAGGGTTGCACCCTTCATTGGCGAGATACCACATTGAGGGTCCGTCGCAGTCTTGTGAAGCCCTAGAGCGGATTTTTTTTGACTGCGACGAACTCTCAATTAAGGATATTGAGGGGATGGTATGGGTGGACTTTCTTTCGACTTATTCATGCTCTTCTACTTAACTATCCTATTTCCATGTTTGTTGCGCACCTTATCCCATATCTAGTGGGAAGCAAAGGGAGGATAAAGAAAGAGAGAAAATATATAAAGAATTGTCTGTAAATTAAATATTTAAATCTCTTATGATAGTCATTTTATATTTCAGACTATACAGAATCAGCAGTATTTAGGGGACGTAACGAGAGCTTTACCAATCCTTCCTGAAATCAGTTTAACAAATCCTGTTCCATCGGGTTTTTCACTAGAACATTTGGAAAACTTTCGAGCTATATATCAAGAACATTGTGAAAATGTTCTGGAAGTTATTTATAATTTACAGGTAGCTATGTTTAATGATGTAATGTGTATTATTATTATTATTATTATTATTATTATTATTATTATTATTATTATTATTTTATTATTATCTATTGGTAGTATTAGTGTAAAATACCTAAATTATAATATAACGCAACTTCCTTAATGGAATATTTCAGAATAAGGCTGTTAACTTTCTTTGATGTTTTGGTTTTAGATTTTTATTTACATTAAGTGAGACCGTGTCCAGTAGCCAATCTGATTGACGGTATCTCTAATTTTGTAAAACTATTTATTGCAGTTCCATTTGATGGAAACGGTGTGGAGGCGATTTTGGGGCTTGGGGAACAATAATAATGTGATCAGCTCTGATAAAATAAATCCAAGCGAAGTGTCTGATGAGGATGAAGGAGAGCTTGCCTCGAAATTTCCGTCGAATATTTTGCAGGTACGGGAGCCTTTATTATTATTATTTTTGTTATTATTATTATTATTATTATTATTATTATTATTATTATTATTATTATTATTAGACTTAATTATGTATTGATTAGTATTATTAGTTATTAATTATTATTATTATTACCTGAAGTGTTATTATTGTTTAATTATATATATTTGCTGTTTCATAGAACATGTTAAGATCACCAGCCATTTTGGATTTCATGAAGAATGTAGATTATCAATTTTATCAAAATATTGTTGAAGTTTTGATACCGGACGTTTTACGTTCCATTCCATCCACTTTGACTCAGTCAATAAGAAATTTTGCAAAGTCTTTAGAACTTTGGCTTTCTAATGCTCTTATGGGATACCCTGCAGAAGCTATTGAAGTCAAAGTAAGTGTAGTTACTTTTACGATATATATATATATATATATATATATATATACATACATATAGAATACATATATAATAAGTATATATATAGATATTTATATACTATAATCTAATATATAATATATGTATAGTATAAATATATATATAGTACTACATTATATATATATATATTATTTACGTCAGCACCGTGCGTGAATCTGTCTCTCGAGGGGTAGGTGGCTCGGACCCCCCCAAAGAAGGCCTTTTTTTAAAATTAATATTAGTTTGTAACAGATCTATTTTGTTTGGTATTTTTTTGTTACCTAAAAATGATCAATATTTTCAGATATTAAAGTTATATATTATAACGTATTAAAACATAAACACAAGAACAATAATAGAAGAGAGAAATATTTCTTGGATCACATCATTCCAAACACTGGGATGACGCGAGTCGAAATGCAGAATTCCACGAATACTTTTAGGGCACATGATTTTGCTATATTGCAAAATGAAAAGACGGAACGTCCATGTAAACCGAGTTCAATACAGGAGCCCATAAGCGGCGGAGAAGCAGACAATAATTTTTGCTTTTTACAAAGGAAAAGAAATTTTGTTTAAAATTATCTGATAATGATTTTGTAAGAAAATTAATTTTTATGGATTAAAGTTTTGTTTTAAATAGATTAAAAAAATAAAAAATTAAATAATTCACTTTCTTTATATGGGCATCGCACTGCCTACGCGATTTTGGCCTACACCAGCAGGGCACGTCCTGATATACTATACTATATATCCGTATATAGTAGTATATATATAGGTATTATATTATATTATAGTACATAGTTTTCTTTAATCTATAAATTACATATTGTATCTTATTCTATATTTACAACTATATAGGTAGATATATATACCTCACTCCACCTTCTTTCTCAAGAGCTGGGGGTATTGTCTTTAGAGCGTCTCCGAATACAGAAACGTAGTAGAAGAAGCATGACGCAAGTCGAGAAGAAAGCCCCATCGCCTTACGGCCTTCAGTCTTTATACATTTTAGGGAGAACTCGTCGCAGTCAAGAAATCCCCCCAAATGCTTCACGGAATCCTGTGACGGCCTACTATGGCATCTTCGTCAATGTGGGGCTCATCCCTTGGCCAGGTGGGGCACAACCATAGCCACATTCACAACCAACCCCGCTTTCATCTCCTATTTGCACCTTCTCGGGCTCTGGCCAACTGCACTATTCTCCTCACCTCCAGGCCATTCCTGTTCTGACTCATCAGACTTTTGTCTTATGGTCTCCCAGCTGGTCAACCTTCCCCATGCAGTCCTGTCACTTTCAACCACATATATCCACTTAAAGCCACCGACTGATCATCCATCAGTTTCCTAGCGATGACCAAACCATTTCAACGTCTTTCATTTATTCTCACTATCAATTTATCCTTTCTACTCTACAATTGACGTGGCCACATCACAAACTCGTCTATTACCGTTGCATTCCTCATTTTATCAACTCTTTCTCAGCACATGGTCACACCCTAAGATCTGTCCATTCTGAGGCACATTGGTACTCTTAGATCGTATACTCTTAGTTCCAGAAACCCAAATTAGTTTCACTACCTGCTTACACTATATAGTATAGTGCTATAGAGTTATATATTAATACTATAATATATTATATATATAGTATACCGTATTATATATATATATATATAATACTAATATAGTATATCATATAATGATGATATATATATATATATAGTAGACGCCTAGTGGCGTAGGAGTTTTACTTGGTCGATTCTCATGCGAGGGAACGCTGGTTCATATGCTCCGCGTAACAGTCTGAGTTTTATCTTTCCTGGGGGCAAGACGATTAAAACTCGGTGGTGGCGACTAGGCTTTGGGATAGCGGCTATTGAGTTCGATTTCCTATAGTCCTCCGGAGATACAAACTGTAAAGAGATTAAGAACATTAAAAGAAGTTTTTTATATATATCTAGTATTATATATATATATATAGTATCTTATATAGTATAGTATATATATATAATTATGATATATACTATTATATCGTATAAAATATGTCATAATATATCATTATACTGTATATATAGTAGTAAAATATATAGTGATAATAATAATAAATAATGTTATAAATAAAAAAATGTTAGATAGTATATATATAATATACATAATAATATATATAGTATATAAGATAGTATATATAGCTGATATTTTAATTCAATTCATATTGTCTATTAATATATATATATAGATATAACTGATATATAGAATATATCAATACGTATATATATATATATATAATATATATATTTATTTATATTTATATTTGAATATTTGTATCGCATAATTTAAAATATCTTTTTGATATTAGATAACAGCTGTGGCTTCCCTCGCTCAAACTCTCCGAAGATACACATCTCTTAATCATTTGGCTCAAGCTGCTAGAGCTGTGCTACAAAATTCGACCCAAATCACCCAAATGCTCTCAGATCTACATAGAGTGGATTTCCATAACGTGCAAGAGCAGGTAAGATGAAAATTTTTCTCACAGCCTCCTATTAAGTTAGAGATCTCAAAGTATGGCGAATATTTAGTGTTGGTTATTAAAGTGCCAGAGACACTCTCCAAGATTTACTTAATTGATTTAATTTTATTATTATTTGTAAGTTTTTGAAGATAAGCTTATGTGTCAAGATGGCGCGAATTTATTTTAATTAGGGTTGCGGATCTGGAGCACCGGAGCCGCAGGGTTTTAGGTGAAGCAAGCCAGAGCTTAAATAAATGGGATGCGTGCCGGAGCCAAAACCAGACCTTAAAATACTAAAGTTGAAGCTGAGCAATTTTAAAATAGGTGAGCTGGAGTTTTAGCCGAGAAAAAGAAACTATGAGCTCCAGAAGCCTAGTCGTAATTATGTAGGTCTTTGAGATATAGCATGAAAAGAAAAGTGTTCTCATTTTGCTCTTTTCACGGTACTCTTCAATAGAGTAATCTTATTTAGTATAGAATTTTTTTTGTTATTAAATGTTCACCTCATGGCATTGCAACTCAATTCACCTGGGAGGGGAAGCTATCCAGCATCCATCAAAGAGATGGAACCCTGTCCCTTAGTCTCGCTACTCAGTCGCTCTGCCGATTGTTAAGATCGTTCATAAACGTTTAGAATATTCTAATTATTCTCGATTAAAATGGAAATGGACAAAGTAGTGAAAAGTAAATGTCAGAAGATAAGTGAAAGTAGAAGCATCTGTGCATAGAGGAAGAAGGTAGTACTGGATGAAAAAGGATAGTAAAATATGCAGAATAATATGCCCAGATTTTTAAAGTTAAGTTCTGCTTATATATAGTTAGTATACCTGTATATAATATAATAGTATGTATATATTATTATAGATATATATATATATATATTAGGTTTTTAGATATATATATATATATGTGATATATAGTAATATTAGGTGTAATGATATATAGTGATTAGAGGTGTAGCGGATTGGGATTTTTTTTTCGCATCCGCTGATGTGGATGCGGATGTAGTTGAAATCACTATCCGCGGATTGCGGATGCGGATAGTTAAGGTTTAGAGGCTTAGAGTCAATACTTCATATATATATATATATTAATATATATTACCTTATATTTATATATATAATATATATATAGTATTATAGATATTATAATATAGTATATTATATTAGCTTATATATTAGCATGCGTAGTTATAGTATGATGTATAGCTATATATGTGTGATATATAGTATCTATATATATATATATATTATTACTAAATAGCGGGAAGTTGGACCAAACCTCTTTGCACCCCATCCATTGGCTCTTTCCCCGACCTCCACACTCCATTTTGGGAAATAAGGGTTATGATAGTATATGTGATACTTGAAAAACAATTCTCAATTTTGCTTCAAAAACTAAAGCTTCTTTAACCCTTTCAAGGGAGAGTTTCGTGCTTCTCTTTCTTCCGTAAATGAAGATCCTCATAACTTCACTCGGTGTTACACGTCATGGCACGGATCCCGCCATTGGAGGTGCAAGATGGGGAAATTTTTATAGTACGAAGCATGCCGACAGTTATTGGAGGTTTATCCGGTTCCAAGCGTTTTCGATTCTGTTTAACTTCTATCAATGTTGAGTTTTTTACCACCTCTCAACGAGCATCTGAATCGCTGGCCAAGGGCTCTAAGAAAGTTCATGGGTTCAGCAATGGTTTCGTTAACCAGATTTTATTTGGAGTCAATCTGCTTCTGCAAGTCTTTTTTGTTGTTTTATTGTGCTGGTGATATTTTCTGCCTTTAGCAGCATTTCATCCCATAGGCAACATCCTAAATAAATTTTAGCCCTCTGTGAAACACCAAGTAGTTCAAGAAATTTGGTTTTGTATCTAGAATCACAGAAACGATGCTATTCGTACATTAGCGTATCGCTGGTTGAATCTTGAAACGTCTTATCATCATATCTCCAGCTGCAGCAGCATAAGTTGTTTCTGTCATCTCTGAAAGTCTCTTACTTTTAATAGCAGTATTTAGCTCAAGCTTTCATCGTTGCAACTAGAAGGAATCTCTGTCGTGACAAAACAGAATTGTATTTGAGCCTATAGTCTGTAGTTACCGTCCGGTGCTCTTCAAGATGGTTTAAAAGAGTAATACAATTATCTAAAATCCCATTATCATCACCTGTCGGGCTTTCACCTTTGTGTTGTTCGAAGCGTAAGGGTGGACAGCTCGGCTTTCTTTATTTCTCCCATCCTCTCTAGCATGTATAAACTAATATTCAACGAGTCTGAACACCTTGCGTTACAGAAAGTTGGGAGAGTTTTAGTCTCATAATTCATAATGAATACTATCCGCTAGTCACGCCAATACTGAAAAAATTCATGCGGATGTAGCGAATGCGGTTGCGGATAGGAGAAAAACTGATGACGCGATATCCGCATATGCGGGTTGCGGATATCCGCATACGCACCTCTTAATACTATATATATATATAGTATATATTATATATTATATATAGATAGTATATATATATATAAAGTGAAAAATGATATAGTATATATAGTATATTATACTACTATAATATATGAATAGTATATATTATATATAAGTATTATATTATACTATATATGATATATAGTATATATAATAAGTATACTAATTATATAGCCCTTCATATATTATAATATATTGCAAGTATATTTTAATAACATTTCGTGTTTCACATTAAATCTTATTGTATAATAGAAGCTAGTTAAAAATAAATTATGTTAGCCGGTTGATGTTTTATACTATAATTAAATTTGATTATGACTTTTTTATGTTCAGGGAGTTTTGGTTTTCTTTCTCCCCATTAATAACCTGAGATTTAGCTGTTAGATTCTCGGACCCCCCCCCTTTTTTTTCCTGAATTGAGACTTTAGTAGTTTTTGTACAGAACTTTGCGATTTTTTCTCAGGCATCTTGGGTATGTCAGTGTGATGTAAGTTTAGTGGAACGTCTTAAAGAGGACTTCAAAGCTACTTTGCAGCAACAAAACAGTCTGGAACAATGGGCGGAATGGCTTCAAACGGTTGTTGATCAGACTTTAACGCCACAAGAGGGCAGCCCTGATTTTTCTAAGCATGCTAGGCAATTCCTTCTTAAATGGTCGTTTTATAGGTAAGTTGTTATTTATAGCTTCTTAAACAAAACTTAATTAATAATGTCCTCAGTTGCCTCTGAAAATTGAAAATGAGAATTTTGACCATTTCTTATAAAGTTGATAAAACGTTTAGTTGCTTTTTATTTCACTTTACTGAATATGTAGCATTTTATTTAATTAATAATCATTATTAAGAATAGAAGTGAATCATCAATAAATTGAAACCTTTAATTTTCATAATTTGAAAATTTCTGTAAATCTTAAACTGGTTCGTTGGTGATTTTACACTGTATTATACGTGTAAAAATGGGGGAAGATTTTTCTTGCTTGAAAGCTATTTTAGTTAATATTTTAACATTTGTCTTAGCAATTATGCGTGTAAACTTTTATATTTTTGTATGGTGTTTATAATGTTAATTCTTACTCTTTTAACGCTTGCAATCCAGCTATTGAGTTTACTTTTAGTGTTTATGATACTCCTCTTTTTCATAGCAGAAACATAATTTCAATATTTTGTAGTGATATTTAATGTTATTTGTCATTTCAATAATATTATATATTATATATATATATATATATATTATATATAATATATATATTATATATATATATATATTATATTTAATAGTATACTTTTGTATTTATATATATATATATATATAGTTAGTTAGTTTAGTTAGTTAGTTAGTTAGTTAGTTAGTTAGTTAGTTAGTTAGTTAGTTAGTTAGTTAGTTAGTTAGTATAGTTAGTTAGTTAGTTAGTTAGTTAGTTAGGGTTAGTTAGTTTGTGACTAGCTAGCACAGGCCCTAACTTTACAGGATTGATTTATCTTGGTAATTGCTTAACTCCTATATATTCGGAGCAAGGAACTCGAACCAGGCCCGACTACCCATGCTCTCAACGACATTCCTTACTTTCTTTTTTTAGACTTTGTATTTACTTTGTTTTTTTTGTTTTATTTTATTTCAGTTCAATGGTGATTCGTGACCTGACCCTTCGAAGCGCTGCGTCCTTTGGAAGTTTTCATCTCATTCGACTTCTTTATGGACGAATATATCTGTTGTTAATTGTTAGTAGAGCACAAGGTAAGCTTCATCTCTTCACTTACGCCGCTAGCAGTTATCGTCGCAGGTCATTAGTTATATTAGTATGTATATATATATATATTATAAGTATATATATATATATATATAGTTACTCTAATTATATATATAGTATATATGTATATATAACTAGTATATTAAATAATATATATATATATAGTATATATATATAGTATGTATATATGAGTATATATTATAGCGCCCATAACTATTAGCTATACTGTATAATACTAGTTACTTGACATCCAATATATTACTCATATATCGTGACTATAATATATACTTTCATCTCATCTTCTCTTCCCCAACATTTACTAGGTAGGTGCGTAACGATGCACTGCGGAACAGAAAAGTAGTAAAAGGGAAAAAATTAGTGGAAAAAACCCGCCAAGCCGAAAAAGGAAACCCAGCGCTTAAGCGCCATATTAGTAGCCTTATGACCCTATTCTATACCTATAATCCCTTTAGTAGAGACTCGCCTCAGTCAGAAAAATCCATCCTGAGTTTCAGGAAACGCGCGAGCGGACCCTTCACGTATGGCAATCTCGGCAAGTGCGCGCCACGAACCATACCCCTCACAAAACCACGTCATTCACTCCTTCTTATGCACCTTCTTCTCGCCTTTGCCATAACTCACATGTCATACTCCAGGCATTCTCGTTACTGAACTTAATCAGACTTTGTTCCTTACGGTCCCTCACCAGTCCAGTCGATTCCCAGCACACTAACAGCACTGATACATGCCGCTAACCAACCGGCTGTCATTCATGCCTTCCACATGACCAAACCGAACTGCATACTTTCATTTATTCCTCATTTACTCCTATTCTTCACACCACACAACTCCCTTAATGCGTCATATCTTGCATTTTACTCAATTCTTCTCACACGCTAACACAGCGCCTTAAAGATTGATCCATCTGAAACACATTAGTACCTTTAGATCTATACCTCTTTACATGTTCCAGATCATAGTTTCACTACTATGCTTAAGACAGTTAACAACATAAACCCTCACTCATTCTAAGAAACCTTTGCGCACTCAAGCCTTTGTCCCTTTACATCCCAAGGATTTAATTGCAGCCAGCCGACCTTTCCTATCATTACAATTTTCCTAATACAGCTCTCGCATCATCGCGTCCCATTTTCATTCCAGACATATATCTAAATATTTTAAACTCGAGACACTTGCTTGAGTTGCCTCACGCATCCAACGATAGATTACATCCAATGTGTGCCAGGTTCCTATGTATTACAACACACACACTAACTAATGATATATATATATATAATATATAGTATATATATATATATATATATTAATTAATATATACTATATAATAATATATATACTACTATATTATATATATATAGTATATATATATAATATATATATATAATATATATATATTATATGTATATATTATAGTTTAATAATATGAATTAGTATTAATTGCAATAAGTAATATTTATTAAATAAGCTATATTACTCTTGACAAATTTAATAATAATAATAATAAAGATGGATTTATCCATATTCAAGAGTCTGATTATGAAAAATTTTAAAATATTAGAATCTGACCTATATTTTATCCTTTCAGGATAAATTATATTTTTTTAGGAATTTTACATTTAAAATTTAACCTGTACGTAAAAACGCTTGAAAGGACATGATTTTTTCCAAGTACATCAGGTTCAACTACAAGTACTATTGATTTTTGAACCTCTACTACATGTACCCAAGAATTTGTGCTTAAGTACAAGTATCTGTACTTTGATCCAATCCTGATTATAGGGATGATAAAGATAGTATACTCCTATTAATATTCTTGTCATCGTACACTTTATGATAAGTTATAATATCTGAGTTATGAAAAGAAATCTACACCAGTTTTATCATATCTGTTAACTTCATATTCGTTTCCTTGATATAGTTTTAAATATTAAATGTAAATAATTGTCTCTTGTTCTAAAGCTTATAAGTCATCCTCTCAATGAAATCTGACTTACCGTATAATAATAATTATTTTCCTTGTATTTGTACATATCCATGTTGCAAATATAACAATTTGAAAAGGTGTCATTACATACTATTCAACTTTTTAATTTAAATAATTCTGCCGACTCATTACAGCAAACTTGTTTAATGTTTAGGTTTCAAATATCTTTAATAAATCAAATAAATGTTCTAAGTTTATTCTGATTTTTGCTTCTATATTATACTTTATAAATATATATTGCTTTAAAAGTAAAGTTCATTTACAATTATGATTTTTAATTTCCTTACCCAAAGTAGCAATTTAAGACTACATTCATAGAAAATAATTAAGTTGCCTAATGACTTTATTTAAAAACTGTTTTAAAAAATTTTAAATCTTCAATTTTTCAGTTCCTGAGCTCGGCCAAAGTACAAAATATGGGACAAGGCAACTTTTCTCTTAACGGCGAGGAGTCTACAATACCTGTAATCAAAAGACCGAAATTTGAAGATTCTTAAACAGGAATTTTTTTTTTTTATTTTTCATAAAATAAGAAAATGTGACAAACACTAAAACAAATTCCAATAAATTTTAGAACATATTCTACTTCAAAATAAATCAAAGACTCAAGGTATTTGGCACAATTTTAACAGTGGACAACTTCCTGTGCTCATTTATTGTTTATATATATATATATATATATATATATATATATATATATATATATATATATATTATATAAATATATATATATATATATATATATATATATATATATATATATATATATATATATATATATATATATATATATATATATATATATATATATATATATATATATATATGGTAATAGTTGTAGCGGTTAAAAAAATTGATATTTTTTAAATAGTATTTTTGATATGGGCATGAAGCAACGCTGCCGCATGTTGTTAATAAAAATTGCCACAATTACAATATATTTATAAGCAACGTTATTCTGTTTTCATATATTATTTCTTTTTAATTTTGAAAAATAAGTATGGTTATGATAAGTTTTGTTAAGTATACACAGATTTACTGTGTATACTTAACAAAACTTATTATAACCTAAACTTAATGGGTCCTAAACTGAATTTAAACATAAAAAAAATTTGGTAACAGTGAATATATTTATATATGAGAAAGATTTGGCAGCACATTTTTAGTCATTTTACATGGGGAAGAAAGATATTTAAAAAAATATATATATCGATATTTCATCTAATTACGCTAATGCGGCTAATCTAAACTATTCCCATATATATATATATATAAATATATATATATATATATATATATATATATATATATATATATATAATTTATGTATTTTTATATGCTTTGATTAGTATCTAGTCATCTAGAGCAATTTCTACTGAATTGTTATATATAGAGATATATATATATATATATGTCTATCTATATATTTAGAATATATATTATATATATATATTAGTTATTATATATATATATATATATATATATATATATATATATATATATATATATATATAAAATAAATTATATATATTATATATATATATATATATATATATTATATATATATATATATATATATATATATATATATATATATATATATATATATATATATATATATATATATATATACACCTGGTATATATATTATACAAATATAATTGGATTCTCGATATGTAATGATAATGTCTTTTTACAAATTGCTTGGAAATAATAGTTCGTCGTTACCTGTAGGCTGGAGCTCTCTTTAAGAAAATAAAGGACAATTTCTGATAAATGCAAACAAATTGATTGTGCTGATTGATTAAGCAAGAAGTTTCTCCATAATTTTAATACTGATTATGATTTACTGACAATGGTAATTACCAAAACGAATGACATTTATCTGTGGATGTTAGCAGTTGTATACCAATATAGAATTCCAGAATTCAGTTTTAAGATACAGATATCCACTGTAAAGTTTAAATGCCCCAGAAAAGTAGGTTAGCTCATGAGAAGAAAGGAAGCGCCCAATGAAACTACAGTATTGGACGGGGACGAGAGGGCAAAATATTTAAGATTATAAAAATCATTACATTATAATGTTCTTTATTGGATCATATGATTGATTCAAAATTTAGTCTACATGGATATTTCTATCCCATGAAATGTTCACAAAATGAAAGTTGTATCGTGAATTCTATATAATATATATATATATATATAGCAGCAGCAGCATATATATATATAAGTAGCAGAGAGAAAGATATATATATATATATATATATATATATATATGATATATATAAATATGAACAGCACATATATATATATATATATATATATATATATATATATATCCTCCCTTATTTCCCACTAGATGTGGGGTAGTTGTGCGTAACATGCACGGAAAGTCGAATAAGTCGAATTGAACCCCCCCCCTACCATCTCCCCCATACTTTTAAGTGAGAGCTCGTCAGAAAAAAAATCCACCCTAGGGCTTCGCATGACTGCGACGGACCCTCACTGTGGTAACTCGTCCATGTAGGGTTCATACCTTGGACCAGGCCCACAATCATACCTCCTCACAAAACACCGCTATTCACTATTATACACCTTCTCGCTTCTGCCAAACTAGCATTCCTTTTCTTAAGACATTCCTGTACTGACTAAATGCACTTTTTCTTTGGTCTTCCAGCCGGTCAATCCCACCACACTCACCACTATACATTCAACTATCGTCAATATTTTCCCTATGACTAAGCCATCTTAATACATTTATTTATCTCTCATATACGCCCTTCACACCACACAACTCCCTAACACGTTCATTTCTCATTTTACAGATTCTCACACCTAGCACGCCCTTAAGATTATCCATCTTAACAGATTGCACCTTAGATCTATACCTCTTATTCCACACCATAGTTTCACAACTATACTTTAACACCGGTAACATCATACCCTCATGCAGAACCCTAGCACACTCAAACCTTAGTCCCTTTACATTCACCAAGAATTTGATTGCACCAGTTGCCTTCCTACCATTCAAAACTTTCTGCATCATCCGTTCCCTTTTCTTCCAACATATAACCTAATTATTTAAACTCAGATACTTGTTTCAATTGCTCACCATCCAACATGATTTCACAACATGGACTCTCCTCACCCCACTACCATGACTTTACTCTTATCTTCATTTACTCTCAAACCCCTCCTTTGATACACCCCAGCAAACCCCTCTACTAATCATATATATATATATATATATATATATATATATATATATATATATATATATATATATATATATATATATATATATATATATATATATATATATATATATATATATATATATATATATATTGGTAATAAAAGAAGTGTATTCATTAGGATTTCTATTTTTATAAAGAGTCGGAACGGTATTTGCGTGTGTGGATTTGTCAAAATATTTTGAGTGCTAGAATCAATTTGCAGGGTTTTTGGCGAGTAGTTTTATGATTATTTATTTATTTATTTATTTATTTACTTATTTATTAATAGTATCGAATGTATTTAGTTTAAGTTGCCTTTGAAAATCTGTATGAAATGAAGACAGAAAATAATTTAGATGGAAATGAGAACATTTCTGTTTTGTTTTTGTTTTTTATAGATTAGGTAATGAGAAATGCGTGAGACGGTGTACTTCGAGACGCCAAAACATCTTTCATGAAAATAATGGTAAATTTAACCCAAAACGTAAAAATTTAAATGTTTTACTCAGATAAAAGTATGAAATTGTCGCGTTTGGTACAAAGCTTTGAATAATGGAATATATATTGATAAATTGATTCTTTAATTGGACATTTAGTGACTTTAGTATAATCTTATTTGCATTAGAAAACTTAATAAACTGTGAATTTAATGTAATGTTATATTGTTATTTAATAATGCTGGATTTAAAATGATAATTTTGAATTGGTACGACTGTGGATGACCGAGGAACCAGTCTTCATTTTGTACTATAACACCAATAATAACAATAACAATAATAACAATAACAATAATAATAATAATAATAATAATAATAATAATAATAATAATAATAATAATAATAATAATAATAATAATAATAATAATAATAATAATAATAATAATAATAATAATAATATATAATAACACCATTGAACTGCAAATGAGCATAATAACAGTAGCCATAATTTAACTTTGACACCTTTAAGAGCAACGGTTTGAAGCACCCCTCGATATGTACAAGGAGGTCATCCTCCAACGAAGCTCCGAGTGTCTGATTGTTGATAAGAGTATCGATGTGACTAATACGATACCCACGCGGGTTCTAGCGGCCAATAAAACATATTAATTACGGATGCTCCGATAGGAGAAAGTCCGGTTATAAATAATATTACTGTGATAAATAATGTAGCAAATTATAAGCTTTATACTATTGTTTATAAAATATCGAAAAGAGTTTTCATTTTAGATAGTGGTAGTGAGCTTAATTTAATCCCTATAGATGGGACGATAAAATATCGATTATTGGTCAAATTAAAGCCGCCAATGATACTGTAATTGATATATACTCGCGCGAAATTGTTACAATTGATTTTGGTTTAAAGAGAACTTATGATATTGAATTTTTAACAACCAGATTACCTATTTGTATTCAAGGAATGGCTTTTCAGAAAAAAATTGCTTCCATTATTAATTTAAAATTGGATACGTTGACAGACGTCTACTCAGAGCAAAAAATGTATAAATTTATATGATAGCACGATTTGTAGAGATAATGCTTTCATTCTCACTCTCTCTCAATTTTCTTCTTCTGTAGTTTCTAATAAACTTTTTAGCGAAATACCAATAATTAATAATCTTGTAATTGAATTTAGGCATTTGTTTGTAATATTTAACGGAAAATTTTAATGTTCGAGAAAAGCAACTTAAAGTTTAGTACGACTTGTTCAAAGAATTTTGGGGAGGTGAGAACGCGGAGTAAAACTTAAGAATATAAATAGGGGGAGACTTTTGTTTTACGGAGGGGGGGAGAGGAGACTCGCATTCCAATGCTATTTTGAAGGAAACAGTTTCGCTTTTTCCTTATGAAGCTAATATAAGCGGTCACCCCATAAAACTTAAACCACGCCGAATTCCTCATAAATTATTCGAACAAACAAAGAGGGAGTTATTAAATTTAGTAAAAGCGAAAGTATTAAAGAGAGCGCCATCGCAATGGAGTTTTCCCATTAGTGTGTTAGAAAAAAATGATGGCCGTGTGAGAATTGTCTGTGACTTTAGAAAGCTTAATTCAGCTGCGAAAAATGACGTATTTGCTATGCCTAATATAAATGACATATTTAGGTCGCTTCATGGGACAAAAATTTTAAGTAAACTTGATTTGACAAACGCCTATTATCATTTACCTATTGCAAAAGCAGATCAACAATATTTTAGTATTAGTACAATGATCGGTAGTTTTTCTTTTACACAACTGCCAATGGGTTTAAAAATTCGAGTTCGTATTTTTTGAGATTTTTATCTATATTACTTCAAGGCATTCCCGGTGTACACGTGTATCTAGATGACATTTTGATAGTTACTAAAGATTTATTAGACCACGTGGTCGTACTTAAACAAGTATTTGAGAGATTAAATTATTTTAAGATTTTTTTAAATAGTAAAAAATGCGAATTTAGTGTAAAAAAGATTAAGTTATTTAGGTTTTGATTTGACAGAAAAGGATATTTCACCATTATCGGAAAAAGTTAGGGAAATAATTAATATTTCTCGCCCATCAACAATAAAACAAGTGCGTTCGTTTGCCGGTAGAATTTCATTTTATCTGCAAAATATACCATGCTTTACAAATCTAACGCTGCCTTTGTATAGTTATTTAAAGGGAAAGAATAGCTCTAATAAAAAAATCGCGTTGTCGCCCGAAGCTGAGAAGTCGTTTTTGGATATAAAACAAGGCATTAGTCACGCCTTACGAGTCAGATTCCCGGCCATTGACGCCCCTCTCAAAGTTTATATTTATGCAAATAATGAAGCTTTTAATACAGTAATCATGTCGGACAATGAGGATGGAACTCGTTTTGCTTTTATAGTGGGTCTTTTAATGCAACAGAAAAACTTTATTTGCCGGTAAAAAAGCTTTTAATAGGATTAACAAAATTATTTAAGAAATATGGGGCAATTTTGGCGGGAAAGAATTACGTATCTGCACGTGCTCATGCGCGTTGGTATATAAAATAAATCACGCTAATGATGTACAAAATTATAATGCTAGGGAATTGAGGGAACTCGCCATCTTGAGTACTTTCAATATCACGATGGAGTTAATTACCGAAAATCAAAATGCGTTATTAAAATAATTACTTGCAAATAATATTGCCTAAGATGAGGATGACGTTGGACAACATGCAGTTCCAAATAGTCTAGACTGTGACTCCGCCCACCTAGTCACTACAGCCAATGAGCGGTCAGCTGGGACTACTACAGCTTCTGACGTAGGCGCTATTAACTTGGTAATGAACGAAAGTGCACCGATAGACCTATATGTTTGAAATGAAAACAGCAGTCACGCTGAAGCGGCCATATTGGAAACTGCCAAAAAAAATTTAATAACAATGTTTGATAAAAATGCAAAAATATTAGTCTCGCATTTTAAACAAGATTTGGACTTCAAAGAAATTAGGCAAAACCAACAGTCTGATAAGTACCTTAGCGATCTGATGGCTAAGAAAGAGAAAACAACTTTGAAGTTAATAAAACAGAAATTCTTTTATAACAAAAAAGAGATATAATTAATTGTCGATGTCTCTTTAAACTATTCGAGAGTTTTAGTGTCTGAAAATAGTGTGCAGAAAAAAATCAGCTAATACCATAATAACGGATATTTAGTGGTGAATAGAACCCTCCTTTGTATAAAAAATGAATTTGTGTTTCAGCACATGCATAAAAAAATAAAACAGTTTATCCACACGTACTCAGCATGTCAGAAAAATAAAACTGTACCAGGTATAAGTCCTAATTACGGTGTCTTTAAAGAAGTAACCAAGAAGTTTGAAGCCTTCCATATGGATATTCTTAAGTTACCAAATGCGAGAGGATACAAATACCTACTTACGTTAATAGACCGCTACAGTAAGTACTTGTTCGAGGTACCTCTCAAAGAAATAAATTCGGGAGAAATATTGAATGCATTCATTCACGAGCTATTTCCGTTCTGTGGAATTCCTCAGCTGATTATTTTGGATTTAAGAGGGAATTTCACTAGTCGCCTGTTTGAGGATGTCTGCAGGGCTGTGGGAACGGTTCACCGAACTACTTGTAGCACGAATCCTAGGGGCAATGGCTTCATTGATGTTCAACATAGGAATTTGCTGGTTTGTCTGAGATGTATGTTGAAGGAACATGATTTAAGCCCCTCCGACTTTGGTGTTGTGCACTCTGAGACTCGCGCCGATAACAAAGAATGTTATCAGTCCCGCATAATTGATGTTTGGCTCAAACATTCCAATACCGAGTGGATTTTTTTTTACAGAGATAAACACCCTCACTCATGGGCAGAGCCCTAATCAAGGGGAAGGTGTACTCTTTTAACGTCCGAGCAGGACGAAGCCAAGCACAAGGAGAGAATAGCTCATATTCTCCCACCCGAACAGTTGCGAAGCTGGGACCCTCACTTTGTTTGGCGAGTGCTCTAACAATGAGCTATCGGGCGCTTTTATATAAATAAATATGAAATACATAAGAAATAATAAAAATTTGTAAAAAATATACATATATATATATATATATTATTAGTATTACTGTCATTATCACCATTACTATCAGTATTATCACTATCACAACTATCACTATCATTATCATTATTACCATTATCGTTGACATCACAATCATTAATATCATCATTATTACTATCATTAACATCACCGCAACTATCAATATCATTATTATTATTAACATTGACACTACTATTATCATTATTACTATATTATTATTATCACTATCCTATTAGTATTATCATTATCACTATTATAATTATTATTGCTATCATTATACACTATTTTATATGTGAACCATATAATAATAAGTTGATAATAAGATTATAATAAGATTAGTTTATCCTTCCTCGGAGACGGCCCCTATAGAATATAATGCATATATTAAAAAGCTAGCAGCGCTTTTAGCTCATCCGCTGGCTCCACACATCAATTATAAAAATCGACACGTCTTTGTGCCAAAAGGGTTACATGAAGCGCCTCACTATGTCGACCCTTTTAAAGTTATAAAAGTTAATAAACAGAAATTACTTATCGAAAAAAATGGGAAGCCTCATTTAGTAAATTTAGGAAACGTTCGCATATTTATAACTTAGTAGATTTAGAAAGAGAAAATAACACCTAAAAAACATATATATATATATATATATATATATATATATATATATATATATATATATATATATATATATATATATATATATATATATATATATATATATATATATATATATATATATATATATATATATATATATATATATATATATATTACTTTTACGTAACTGCCTTTTGCATGTCTTTCCTCAAAGAGGCCTACGGCTGGCCTGTCAGTGGAGACAAATATCGATTTCTTAAGCAGTCCTTCCAGAAGTATACTATCCTCCATCAGCTGGCGTATCGCGGGCAGTCCATGTCTTCTCAAGGCTCTCTCCACACAATCTTCCATCTTCCTCGGTCTTCTCTCTCGGCCTCCCTCAACTCTCCACTCCACCACCTTCTACTCTGCGACTCCGTTCTCCCGGCATCCTTACTATATGCCCCCACCATCTCAGTCTCATCGAATCCCTGTTCAACACAGGCACCACTCCAACTCTCTCCTAACCCACTCGTTTTTCACTCTATCTATCCTCGTCTTTCCCACTATCGTCCTCAACACCTTCATATTTCAGCAGCTTCGATCCTTTTTTTTTCATTGTTTTAATGCTCCATGTTTCTGCACCATATGTGTGGGTACCAGTATGTTATCAAAAAATAATCTTTCTTTCACTTTTATATCCATCACCCGATCCTTCATAATTGATATAACGCTCTCATTGTTCTTCCAGTATTTTTCCATTCTTGCCTCCACTTCCGTACACATCCTCCTTGCTTGTAAACACGCCACCCAGGTAAACAAACTGATCCATATCTCAAATTTTCATCATCAATGACGACCCCACTTCACCCTCATCCCCTCCACCCACTCTCATTATCACTGTCCTTTCTGTATTCATCTCTAAACCAATCTCCTTCAAATTTCTGTCAAAACTTTCCATAAGTCCTCTCAATTCCCTCCCAACTCCAACATGCCAAATCATCCGCATACACCATTATATCACCACCAGATTCGGAAATTCTTAACCTTTCTGATTACTACATCTAAGTAAGCTATAAAAAGTAACGGGAGACAGGACACTACCCTGTCTGGCTCCCGTTCCCACCTCAAACCATTTCGTTTTACATCCTGTTCTCTACCTCTTTACACTCACAAACGCTATACAGGCTTTTTATTGCTCCTCAGTCTTTCCTCAACTCCGTACACTTCCCCCCCAACATCCTCCAAAGTCTGGCTCTGTACTGAGTCAAATGCCTTTCTCTTAAGTCCTGAAGGCTTTAAAGCTGTTTTTTAAAATTCCCAGCTCTTCTCCAACACTATTCTTAAAGCAAACAGATTCGAAGTACGTACTCCTCCCCTTCCTGTACCCATATTGTTCCTCCCAACTGAATCTCTATCACTGCTATTAATCTTCTTTCTTTAAAAATCCTTTCGTACACTTTCGCTATATGGTCCAATAAAGTTATTCTTATAGTTTCCACAATCTCCAGTATCACCTTTCCCTTATAAATGGGCAAACAACTATTCTCCCCCATATCCGGGAACTACACCATCCATCCAGCATTTATTAAAACCTTAATTTCAATTCTCCTCCTTAATTAACTTTAATAATTCCCATCTTCGCCTGGCGCTTTCCTTCATTTTGACAGCCCTTATTCTCCCATCGTTATCGGATCCACCTCTTCCACCTCCTCTCTCGCGCATAATCTCCACATTTCTCCTCTTCTCCTGAATTCTCCAAAATATTCAGTCCACTTATTTACCTCTTCCTGTGATGCAAGTACCCCTTCTTTATTTTGATACTATAAAGCTTTTTGTTTGATATTTTATACATACAGTTTGAAAATCTTTCTTCTTTCCTCCTCTTGCATCCCCTTCTAACATGCCGAGATCTTTATTTCGAGCGAGATCTATCGCCGAAACGAGATCGACCACGCGACGATTGAGCGAGATTTTATCGACGAGAAATTTCCATTTTGATATCGAGAAGTGCCGAGCGGATGACATTTGAATGAGCGAGTCGAGATTTGTTGATCTGCCGGATGCCGATGACCTGACGATGCCGATCCGAGATTTTCGACTTTTTGTTCGAACCACCACTCCATGATCTGAGCCGTGCTGACCCAGGAAGCACCTCTTTAATATCCTCCACTGTTCTGTAATCCGATACTATGAAGTAATCTTATAATGGATTTGGTCAAAACTTCGGTGTTTTGATTCCACCTATATCTCGTGATCTTATGAGATTCCCTCTGTTTGAAAAATCCATTCATAATTTTTAAATTCCTTCTCATGCATATATCTATGAGCCTCTCTCCTCCTGGGTGTTTTTTCCATGTGGACCCAATATCCTCTCCACCCCATTTCTTCTCTTTCCCACTCTGGCATTAAAATCACCCATCAGTAGATGCAGCATATCCTCGCCTCCACCTTCCACACACACCTCCAACAAATCCATAACCTCCCTCTTCTCCCTCCCTCTGGATGCCCCTGTTGTGGAGCATATATCTGATACAATCGGTATTTTTCCTTTGATCTTAAAGGTACTCACAATTAATCTCTCGTTTACCCCTCTCACTTCCTGTATGAAAGGTGCAATCTTTGGTCCGAAAATAAAACCTACACCATGTTTCTTTACTCCTACGACAACAACCCTGTATGCTAGCAGATATCCTCCACCTAAATCTCTGCCACTTTTTTCACCCTCCACTCTCATCTCCGACATCCCTGCACCACATCTATCAGTCTGGCCTCCATCATCTCCACGATCTCCTCCTCTTTTCCTCCATACGTACCCACATTTATTGTAGCCAATTTAATCGTTTTAAAAGTACAATCCAAATCCGTAGTCCCTTTTCGTTTCCTAAGTCTAAATCCATGAGTTCTGCGTGGTTCCGAGGCTGTTTCAAGGGTATTGCAAGCATTTTCTTTCAGGCAGTGGCTTGCTAGGCCTATCCTGCTCTAGCCATTTTCTCTCCGTTGGCCGAAAAGGTCCTACAGACCTATTCGTTGCCCAGGGTGCACGACGTGGAGATTGACTTCTAGAATTTATATATATATATATACATTATATATATATATATATATATATATATATATATATATATATATATATATATATATATATATATATATATATATATATATATATATATATATATATATATATATATATATATATATATATATATATATATATATATATATATATATATATAATAATATTTTTTTTTTTTTTAATATAAAATGTATAAGGCAAAGGTTCAAATGGATAATGATTAAAAAGGGCTTGCCTCCAGTAGGAGCGCTATTATTTTAGGGAAAATTATTGTTTTAATTTCTTAGGTGTTTCTGTAATCCACTAAGTCTCCTCTATCCTAAACTCGAGGAAAAAAAATTCCTTTTTGTTACATAAGAATGGAAGATAACCATTATAACCATTATGTACCGTAATCGGTACATAGTATAAAATTTATAAAGGATATATGTAATTGCAACAAGGACCATATCTTAAAATCGGATCTCTGGTGCACAGCTATAAGAAACTTGTACAAAGAAAGTCCGTCTCCGACATAGCTGTTTCATTCTTTTTTGTATATTATTTAGGTCACCAAGGTGACTGTCCCCAACGGCTGTGCCGCTTGCAAGAAGGTCAGTAAGGGTAGAGAACCCAGAGAGCTAACATCTTGGCACTCTCTTGGTCCAAAAATTAATTCTTTAATTGGAGTCAGATTTAAATTAATAGTTTGCTATTTAAAGAGTAAACATTTATTTTTGAACAATAGTGAAATAACTTGATTTGTGTTCATGTACAATGGTCATTAGAAGTAATTAATAAAGAAATAAATAGCGAAGCGTTTCGCTATTCCAAAAACTTTCTTATATTGTGAATTATTGATTAACATTACCATCATTCATCAATAATACCTTTTATCGAGGTCAGTCATGTGGTACTATATTATGTAGTAATAACGGTATGCAATTATCCTATATAAATATATATATATAATATAGTAGTATATATTATATATACTATATTAATAGTTATATATTATATATATATATATTGTACCTATGAGGTAATGGTGATAATATACCGTATACCATATAAATTTATATATATATATTATAAGTTAAATAAATTAAAATTATTATATATAAAATTAATTATGAATATAATATTAAATAATAATATAATATTATTAGTATATAATAAAAGAATATAATTAAAATAATTAATAATATAATTTATATATATATTAATAATATAATTAATTAATGAATGAATTAATAATATAATAATAGTAATTCCCATCTCTGTCTGTGGGCTCTCTCACTATACTGGTAATTATATACCGACTCACACAGAACGAGAATATAGTCCGATCATTATGATATATATATTATATAGTTATATATATTATTTTTTTTATATACGTATATAAAATTATTAAAAGGCAGGTCAGGTTATACTATATATAGGTGTCCAGGCTTTAATAATCACGTAAGCGATTTAAATATAGGTATTATATTATATTATATATATTATATATACTTTAGTATAATTATATATATAGAGTTATATATATATTAGTATATATATCATATATAATATATATAATATATATATAGTAGATATATTATATATATTATAATATTATATATTATAGTATATATTAATACTTATATAATTATATATATAGTATATAGAGTATATTATATATATATATATATATATATATATATTATATATATATATATATGTATATATATAGATTATATATATATATATATATATGTTATATTTTATTTATATATGTATTAGTTAAATAGTATATATATATATATATATAGTATATATATATAATTAATCTAATTAATTTCTGCAGTAAAATATATATATAAATGGATCATAGTAATATACTAATACGCAGTGAGTAGCTACCAATTTAAATACTTGGTATTGTGAGTACTCTTATAAGATTTTACGATAGATTTTACTATAGATAATATTGTGTATAAAGATGGGGGGAATTAGGTAGTTAGTTTAGTATATAAATCATACTCGGGTTAGGTATTATTGTGGACTATTTAAGAGTAAGATAAACTATATAGTGTATATGAGTGAGTATAGTACAGGTATAATACTTATATATATATATGTATTCCAATGTTTAATAAACAATGATATGAAGTTATTTTTACAAAATATGTTTGTGTTCAGACTAGAACTTGAAGCAGTAAAAGCTGATTTCAGCATCAGTTACGCGGGTGGAAGGGGGCCCTATTATAGGGGCTGTCGTTGCGCCTTAACTTCCTCTACAAAGCCTTTGGGATCAATCAAAAAAACGCAATGTCCCTTCCCATATTAAATGAGGAGAGTGATGATAACTGAAGAAACAGGTTTTCTTTAGTTATAAAATTAAAATGTTGGACAGTTTAATATTAATTTAATTAATGATGAAGAAAATTAACATCGTAAATGTGAAAAATTTTGGTGACACACAACCCGTAGCTCGTGAACAACGTGTTGCTCGCGTACCTATATCTAACTCGCTGAGCTAGCTGTTCTCTGTGGCTTGCAGATTAATGCTATATACGCGTTATCATCAGATTTGATTTCACGTTTATTGAGAAATAAATAGTGTTTAGAAGAGCGTATATGAGGAGGACTACCGCGTAATATATATGGCATTTCACAGGTAAGACTTATTTACGTGAAGTATATAGTTATGATATATAGCGATAATATAATTACTATATATTATATATTATATTATTATGTATATATATAGTAGTACTTATATATATAGTTATAAACGTTATAATTAAGTTAGTATGAAGTATATGTAGGTCCATAACTAACTAGGAAATATTAAATAACATTACATATACTCAGTACTATATGGTACTTTATATATATACAGTGGGGAGTATCAGAAATTTTTTTCGGGGGAAGCCAAACAAAAATCGTTCTTTTATTAATCATATTAATTATATATATATATATATAGTATATTATATATATAGTATATTATTCTTAACTACTTAATAGGTACTACTGATATAGAAACAGTTTTAATATAGGCATGCAGGTAGAACTATGATATTATATATATATCTCCAAACAATAAATAGCCGCCCTATAGGACTCTAATTGTAGGTATATTATAAATAGTGGATTGGACAAATAATATACAATATAAATTCCTATAGAAAAAAATGATACAGAATTTTCTCCTCATAGAACCTATACTAAATCACTCTTACCTTAACTCTCGTGGTGAAGTATAAATCGAACCTCTAGCGATGGAGAGTGAATTCGAAGTTCTGAGAAAACATCTTCATTTTTTATCTCACAAACTTTCGAGTGTATGTTGAGAAGGTAGGGCAGAGTCCAATAAGTCTTTTTATCTCTAATAGAGAGGATTCTGCAAGACTAGGTTTCAGTGAGTCTATTAATGTTGAAAAGCATTCTTTCTACTGAGCATTTAGGAATATCGGGTAAATATATTTGCCAGGGTTAGTATTTGCAACAAAGATGTTAATAATTCTGGTAAATTGTGACTGCGAACAAGAAACTAGTCCATCTAGTTATATCTTTGTATAATTGAGGCGACCTGTCAGCTGATTGCCATTTTCTATCATTCGCTCAGTAAGGCAAGTCCCTATTCTGCTCCTGTTACTCTATTACTCGTTCATTTTGCTATCGAGAATTTTCCTTGTAAATCCAAATGTACAACAACAAATCTTTGTTGTCTCAATATGGCACTATTCACAGGGCCGTTCGGTATGACCAAATTGCAAGGAAAAATTTTACAAAACCTCTCTCCTAATGCTGATATTAGAATCATCCAAATGTAATGTTATTAAAATATTTAAAGAAAATGGTAAGTCTGTGGGTCGGAAGTAGAAATGTTGTGTCTGAATTTTTGAATTTGCTCTAATTCTTGGCATACAGCAACTTTCTTAAAGTCGAGGTGTCAGAATTCTCAAATCTTCGAAATATCATGCTAGAGAAATCTCTAGGCTTTGTGTGGAAGAAAACATTTTTCTACTGATAGTTTCATTTTTAGTTCCATAACTGAATGGTAACTTAACGATTAATAATTAGTTCCGACAGCGACGAATTATATAAAATTAATTTAACTTCTGCACTTGACATTTATATTATTAATGGATATGATCCTTAAAAATTTTTAGTGTCTAAAAAAATTTCGGGGTGGGCCATGGCCCCCCTGGCCCCCCTAAATTACGCACTGCTCAATTATTAGATACTCATCATTAGATTACTCAGATTTTATAAAGTATATACATATAATAAATAATTATATAGTTATATATAATATATATATATATATATATTACAAATATATATATATAATAGTAGATATATATGTATTTAGATATATATTTCTGTATAGTTATATATATATACTCGTCCTCACTTCAGCAATATATTTAATATGAAACCCATATATATCTGATATTAAATTATAGCCTAGCACATATAGCTTATGGTTTACATTATATATATTTATATTATAATATAATTATATATATATTTAGGCATTACCCTCTCTCACCTACCTAGCTCTACTCTACTATATATTATACCTCACTACTCTATCACTCTCCTATATACTATAACCTATACCGTAATATAGATGTAGTACTCAAATTAGTCCTATATTATGTAGTGCTATATAAATATTTATATGTGTGGTGAGTAATAATTTACTGTTGTTTATATATAAAATGAATATGTATTTATATATTATATATATACTACTATATTATAATACAATATATATAGTATATATAATGTATATAATATATATAGTGTATATTATATATACTTAGTTATATATATAATTATTATAGTTCAGTTAGTATATGTGTGATATTCTATACTCTTATTGTTATATATATGAAGGTAGTACTCACCTGTATTATTAGGTCATACTATGGGGTATATATATATATCTATTATATATAGCTGACTATTAATATACTACCTATATATCTAATATATATAATTATTTATTAGGCCCTATATGCTTATGCATAAACAACCTCTGTATCCAATACTTAGTATATAGCATAATATAGTCGCTATATATATCTCCTAAATATATATAGTTAATATATTAGTATTATATATTTAGTGAGGGCTTTGCTTCAGTGGGTTATTATATAATAGTATATATATATATAATATATATATATTTCTAATATATATATATTATATTATATTAATAGTACTATACTGGACTAATATGTGTCTGAAGTGAATCTCTCATTTGCTACTATATATATATTTATATATATAATATATATATTAAGAACATATTATAATATATAAAGTAAATATCATATATGTACTACAACAAGTCAAAATTTGCCTCCAAGAAAATAAGAAATAACGTATACATATATAATATTATATCAATGACTAGAGTTTTCTTGCCCTTAGGGAACTTTACTAGTCGTCTAGTATGGCTTTCAACGTTCGAGATCAAACTTAACGCATATACCTCCTATCTCACTGATCTATTGTCTTCTGCCCTTAAGGATCATTGGGAGTGGTACTTGTGTGGTGAGCGCTTGACATGTGGAAATCTAAGGCTTTGATATGTTGATATAGGAGGCGCTCGCTATCTCTCAGCTACTTTCTGGATTTCCTCTTCTCATATTGTCTTACTCTTGTCTTTTTTCTTTAGATCGTTTCATTCAGGAACTTTTGATGTTGAGCAGCCCTCAATTTCTTAAATTAATATTCGCTGGTTTGTTCCCTCAGCGGTACCCGTTGCATTTTTCCACTTTATTCCTAACTTTTTCCTCAGCGCTATGTCTTCTTTTTAGCTGGCTTCAATATGATGATATACATTACACCGATGTACTCTCAATTCATACATTCTCCAATCATTTATAAATGTGCTTCTTCTTTTTGATAGTCTAGGAGTTAGTGCTCTTCTATAGTTTATCCGATTCAATTCTTGCCCAACAGGTCGAGATTCCTCAGTGAGGTCAACCACAATCTTAGAAATTCAACTCTTTAAAAATTCAACTACTTCATATCTCCATTTTTAAAACACCTCCCAACTTTCCTATCTCTTTTAACTGCCGTAATGTCCCACCTGTAAACAACATACAAATTCTTGGACTGAACATAAATAGCAAATTGTCTTTGAGACCTCATATCACATCGGTTGCTAAAATGGCATCAAAGAAGCTGAAATGTCTACTGAGATTGCGCGAATTTTTTTCTTCTGCTCAATATACTCCAGGTATATTTGTGGAGTATCAATTCGCCCCTGATATGTTGTAATATATCTACTCATCCGACATCTTGAGGTGGATGGTTCCAACCGCTTCTTTTGGATAGTGATCGGGCTAAGGCTAAGATTTTATAAAACTAGTCCAATACTCTCTCAGACCTTTAACCCTCCTTCTCTGCAACTCGACGTTGTCGCCTTATCTCTTTTAGGTATTACAATGGCACATGCTGAATAGAATTGACCCCTCACATTCCATCACCACTGAGTCACCCTTGTAACATACCTAAAAGAGATAAGGCGACAACGTCGAGTTGCAGAGAAGGAGGGTTAAAGGTCTGAGAGAGTATTGGACAGTTTATAAGTCTCTTAGCCTTAGCCTCATCACTATCCAAAAGAAGGGTGGAACCGCATGTCAGAAATTGAATTTTCTCACATGTCAGTGACTCAGATGTATATGGTAAAGACGATTTTTCAATAAAGTAATTGAGATCAGAACCAATTCGACGCAATTTCTCAGTAGATTTTCCGCTTCTCTCTCGCTGCCCACCTTTGACAGATCCCTCGATTGTGCCATACTCTCAGGTCTCAAAGGAAAATCATCTGTCTCATTTATGTTCAGTCCAAGAAATATTTTGTATGTTTTGCTTATACCGCGCTGGAACATGCGTCCGAGGAGATTAGAAAGTTGGGAGGTTGTTTTAGATACGGAGATATGAAATTTGGTGAGAGGAATTAGAGTTGAATTTCTAGATTGTGGTTAAACCTCACTGATACAAATCCGATCAGTATTGGCAAGAATCATTATGAATCGGAAAACTAACTATAGAGAGAGGCACTACTAAGATACATAAAGAAGAAGCACATTTAAAATGATTGGAGGAATGGAGAATTGAGTCATCGGTGTAAGAGTGAACATATAGAAGTCCAGCTAAGAAGATCGTTTTGAGGAAAAGTAGAATAAAAGTTGGAAATGCACGGTACCCTGTAAGAAAACCACATAATTATAATAGAAAGATAAAGAGGCTGCTCATCAACAAGAGGCTGAAATTGATTATACGCTATCTGAAAAAAAAAGACAAGAGTAAGGCAAATATGAGGAGGAAATTCCAAAGAATTAGGTAGCTGATAGAGTAAATAAGCGACCCCGTCGCCATACCTTGTCAAAAGCCTTAGACATGTCAAGGCGCTACCACACCAAGACTTCCCAATTGATCCTTAAGGGAGAAGACCACTAGTTCATGATGAATATAGGAAAGGATATCGTATTTAGTTTGATCTCGTTCGAACGTATGAAAGCCCCATGGACTTTGACGACAGTAAAGTTCCCTAAGGCAGAATTAAAACTCGTATGAGTCATTAAGATATGATAATTATATATATATATATATATTATATATATATATATAATTATATATTAATATATATATATTATTTATATACTATATATATATTAATATATATATATATATATTATATATAATATATTAATTATATATAAGTATACTATATATATATAAATAAAGTATTAATATATATATATATATATATATATATTATATAGTACTAGTAAGTATATATATATATAGTATACTATATAATATATATTATAGTATATATATTAATAGTATATCAGTATGAGGCTCGATTCTACTGTATATATTTAGTAGATATAAGCATAGTTGATTATATATAACTAAATATATATATATAGTATAATATATATTATATAATATATATCTCAAAATATGGTTATAAAACTTTATTATGAAAAATATCTTTATATAATAATTAATTATGTGCTAAATATATATATATTATATTATATATATATTTATTATATAAATAAATATTAATAATCATATATATTATAATATAACTATATTATATATAAGGATATATATTATAGCTATAAACAGTTTGATAATTATATATATATATTAAACTATTATTATATATTAATATATTTTTTTTTTCTATTGTAATGGGTAATTTGGTATCTATAATATCTTTTAATATATATATATATATATATATATATATATATATATATATATAATTATTAATTTTATATATATATATATATTATATATATTAATATTAATATATACTATTATATAATATAATATTATAATAATATATCATATATATATATATATATAATATAATAATATATATATATATATACTCAGGTATTAATATATAATATATGATATATAATAGTATATATATATATAGTATATATATATATTATATATATATATATATATTATATATATAATATATATATTATATTATATATAAGTTAAGTATATATATATATAATATAATATATATAATATATTATTATAATATATATATAGTATATATTATATATATTAGATAAACTCTTATAATTAGGATAGTAAATTATTATATAGTAATATATATATGTATAATATATCTATATAATATATATATATAATTATAATACCATATATATATATAATATATATATATATTAATATATATATATTAATATAATATATATAATATAATTAATAATAATGTATATATATTAATAAAATATATCTGATACATATATAATATATTTTATATATATAATATATATATATAATATAATATTATTAATTTATACAGTGCGCGTATTTAGGTGACGTGGGCCTCAGGGGCCTGGGTCACTCCACCTCCAAATTTTAAGACACTAATTATATATTTAAGGGTATCATTAATCCTATTATATAATAATATAAAGTGTCAGAAGCTTAAATATATATTTTATATAATCGTCAATATTATTGACAAATCTTGGGTATTCCATTAGTTTAAAAAATAAACTTTGTAATTAACTATCAGAGAAAATAGTCTATATACATATTAGAAAGATTTCAGTAATTATGGATTAGTGAAGAATTTTTGAATCTTAAATATGAGATATTGAAATTGCTGTACCAATAATTAATATTCCTTTTATCCAAATGAAATTCTAAGACCCATAACATTTTACCTTTTCACGATAACCCACTAAGGACTTAATATCACTGACTCAACATATTTATATATACCATTTGTAGGAACATTTTATAATATCAGCATTAGGAGAGAGAGGTTTTTAAATTTCCTTGCAATTTGTCATACGAACAGGATTTTGTAATGTGACCATATTTGAGAAGTAATATTACAAGATAACAATGTTAAATATATTATATCAAGGTAAGATCGTCGAAAGCCCCAAATGAAAGATTTAGTAAAGCAGATTATGGGTAGATTATTATGGTAAGATTGAAAAATTGGCATCATCAGTCACAAGGATCGCCCAAAATAACGAAAATAGATGGCTAGTTTTCTTGTTCGCAGCACTCAATTTCCATAATATATAACATCTTGTTGCAAATACTAGGCAATTTTTACACCGTGTAATTTAAGGCTTCAGTAGAAATTGAAGCTTTTCAATCATTTATAGACTACTGTAGAAATCCATTACTGAGAAAAGAAATTCCATATTAAAGATTTATTTTTAACAGTATATTATTATGTTAATTACTTCTTCATGAACATTCAAAATTATTAGAGATAAAAAATTGAAGATGTTAATAATTAATCTCAGACTTCACTCACTACTCATTGTCAGTGCTATTAAATTTTAACAATTAGGTAGATGATTATTAGTATTCATATTAAATTTCTTTCTCATTTCAATCTTAGGATTTTAATATTTTTATTTTCCAAAACCTAACACTATATATAACTATATATATATATTGTATTATACAAGTTGGAAAATGATATATATATATACTTATATATATATATATATTTTATAAATATAATATATATCTATATAATATTAATATATAAATAAAATGATATTATATATAAAATATATTAAATAATGTATATTATATAACTATATATATTATATTATATATATTATATATTATATATTATAATTATATATTTCCACCATATTATTTAATACTAGGATATAATATATTATAACGAACGATTTTGTGATTGTGCTTTCCCCGAAAAAATTTCTAGGTGATACGAACACTTAGATATATATATATTAAGTATATAATATATATTATATATACTATATATATTATATTATAAAATATATATTATATATTATAATTTTAATATATATATATATAATTATAATATATATATTATGATATATTATATTAATTATATATTATATATATATATAATTATATATTAATTATAATAATAGTAATTATAATATATATATATAATATATATTAGTATATTAATATTATATAATAATATAGTTCTATAAAAACTATTTTATTTTTTAATAAACGTGATAAATCTGAATTACGCGGGAATAGCTATAAATCGACCTATAAGCCACAATACAGTCTAAGTCCATAGTATAGAATGGTACGCGAGCTTAAACATCAGTAGTTGTTCACGAGCTACGGTGTTATGATTTGGGCACTTCACTTTTTCATCACTATTGAAGTTGCTATCATTTTTATTTTATAAACTGTAACATTTTAATATTTATCTTAAATTAGAAAACCTTGTCTCATTATAAATTTTACTTTATAATAATAAAAAACAATGTTTTTATTGAACCCAAAAGGCTTGTTAAGTCAATAAGGCGCAAGCAGCTCCTATTAGAGCCCCCTTCCACCTCGGCTTTATGTAAGCTGACAGTCTTTACTGCTTCTCAAGTTCATTTATCTGAAACACAAAACATTAATTTTTGTAATTAAATAACTTCATTGTTTAATATAAATACATTGAATATTAAATATTAATATATATATATATTATTATATTATTATTATATATATATATAATTTAATATATATATTATAATATAATTACTATATATATATTTATATATATATTATTTAATATAAATATATTATATGATATCATTATATTAATTTATAATAAACCATACTTTTTTAAATAATAATGATATTAATAATTTAATATATAAATATTATATATAATATTAAGAATTCTCTGTGTTAGCAAAAAATAAGTCCAGATTGTATAGCGATAATAAGAAAGCGTAACATGTATTATTAAATTATATATAGTATTCTAATAAGAATTTTAAGATAAAAGGATAAGCGATAATATATACGAGAGCGTAATTGCTAGGAGATAATAAGAACACGATACATAATACGAAATATAGATAATTTATGTAGTGAGTGTGTAATTGGTTGACGCACTAATATTATGGAAATGTAGGGCCGGTTTGATAGACTCTAATAATAAATTATATATATACATATATAATAGAAATAATATACCAGCGATGAAAAATTATAAGTAATAAAGAATAGCTAATGGGTGTAATATAGCTTAAGTATAAGATATATGTTATAGTTTAGAGTGTTTAGTAATGTAAGAGATTTAGATATGTTAGTTCTCTATGTATGATCAATGAATGTGCCCTTATCAGTCTGAATAGGGTCTAAATAGGTTAAAATATAAATGTAATTAGCTGGTAGCGGGGGTGCGGCTACTACACCGTAGCACCTTAGTGGAGGAAACGGCCCCCTGTATTTGGAATATGATAATAATAATATAATATGTATATATAAGTATTATAGTAAATAATAATATAGTAATATATTATAATATTAATATAATATATATATATATATATATATATATATAAATATATATAATATATATATAATATATATTATATATATAAGTATATATATAATATAAATATTATATATTATATAATATAGTAATATATATTTTATAATATATATATATAAGGTATATATATATTATTATTATATTATATATTATATAATATAATTATATAGTATTATTTTATATATATTATATTATATATATTATATATTAATTATATATAATATATATCATATATATTATTAGATATATATATATAATATATTTATATATTATATGATATATAATAAATAATTAATTTATATTAATATATGTTTGAATAATTATATATTATATATAGTATAATTATAATATAATATATAATATATATATATTATATAAATATATAGTATTATTATATAAATATTAATATTATAATATATACTCTATATATATATATATATATATTATATATAATTATTATATATTAATTAATATTAATTAATATAATATAATATTATAATTATAATAATAAATATATAAATATATTGTATATATATATAATAGTGATATAATATATTATATATAATATATTTTATAATTATTAATAATATAATAATTATTATATAATTATAATAAAATATATATATACGATTAATATATATTAATTATGGATGGGCCGTAATTACTGAATGAGCTCGTAGATTGATCAGTATACGAATAATGCAGGCTTGATCCCGCGTCGATAATAAAATCCGCTCTGAATTGTGATCTAACCTATCTGTACATGACGATCTCGACCATCGAGTAGATACTCAGGGATAACTAAGAAAGTTTTGTGCAATAGCCGCAGACCCCGCTTCAGCTATCTATTTCTCTTTATTTATAATACTTCAAATGACCATTGATACAATGCCCAAGGCACAATCAAAGTTTATTTTCACTATTTGGTTTCAAAAACATTAAATGTTTACTCTTTAATAATAGTTACAACGTACAGTTAACAGATCTGCCATTGTCCTTTTCCAATTTAAAGAATTTAAATATTTGGGACCAATGAGTATTATGACCAAGACTAGTTAAGTATACTCTTCTCGGGTTCTCCTACCACTTTACTGATGTCGCTTCTTGCAAGCCGTAGTACACAGTCCGTATTGGGTGATAGACAGTTAGTAGTTCACCTTTTTAGGTATCTCTATTAATTAATTAATACAATAAATAAAAGTAAATGAAAACAGCGTATTTATCGATGAGACGGACTTTCTTTAGTATCAAAGTTTCTTATATGACTGTGCACCAGATGAGATCCGATTTATAAAAGAGATATTATGGTTGGTATTCACGTCATCCGTGTGTTGATTGATATTTAAGTTTTATGAGGAATGATATGTAAGGTGATATAACTGATACCGTATGTTAACATATTCATTAATATTGAGTATGGTAGGATAAGTTACGTGATGTTGATTCCTTGTCATGTGCCTGTAACGACACCTCCCATTCATGCGAGCGAGAGCTCATATATCATAATCAGAGAAGTGTCTCGTAAGTGTGGAGAGCAGTATACTAGTGAGTTGGTCTATCTGATATGAAAGTTGAGCAGTGAAAGATGGATAAAACAGATAGAGCTTTTCTTCTCTTTCCCCGATCATAGAAATTATGCAGCTGTCCTTGTTTATCCTGTGAGCCAGCGTGCAACCTTGTCTAATTTTAATCATTTCTACTCCTGTCAAAAGAACCCCTTCTACCTATCTTGAAGCATTGGTACCAATCTCTCCATTTTAGAAACATGTGAAAAGGATGTAGTCTTTATTATTATATAATATAATATATATATATATATAAATCTAGGGAATTGTGAAAGTTGAAGAACAACAATGTTATTTCAAGACAGCTCATAAACAGATACATGTAATTGATTAATTAACTCGTTTGTTAAATTAAGTATCATAACAAATTTGAAATACACTCTTAATGAATTATACCACAGCATATGTAAGAATGAGTATGAGTAATGATAACGTACAGTGATCGTTTTCAAACTGTACTAATTACAAGCATATTTACAAAAGGTTCGAATAAGACGCTGCCATCCACGCTATAAATTACATGTACTCAGCTCACTCTGGATCAGTTCTAAGTTTCATTTAGCTATGCCTCTAATGATCTAGATAGATAGCCGGGTGATATTCACTACCTACTATGCTTTAGTTAATTACGACTGACGTATATAAAGATTTCAGCGGTTAGGAGACTAGGTCAAATTAAATACCCAGTACTGATACCCTCAGACTCGATTATTTAGGAGATTCCACCCTACATAAAAATAGGTATTACCTCAATGTTGGGTGTTTATGTTCGCAGGAGGGGATACCGCGCATGCGTGCCCGATATGCGGCATGATCCGCAGGATAGGCCACCACTAGCGGCCCCGGAGATAAGGTTCTGATGACTGGACCTTGTGATCGTCTACGGAATCTCGGACGCAAACTAAATTAAGCAGGATGGACTTATTGATGGGGCAGGATAGTTGCCGTGGGCAGAGCCCACTGCTCTGAAGAACCCAACTGACTGGTGCTTATATATCCCTTTGAACCGATCTTGATGTCCTCGAGAAGGCCACGTCAGCACCTCCGATGGACAATACAAGTGAGAGACTCAGAACTGAAGAGAAAGGAACTATCGGAGATTGGATGTACTGTTTAACGTTATTTAAATTGGCTACGGTAAACATGATATCCTGTCCGCAATGTACCCGCTTACTGAGAGAGGAAAGGAGCCCGCAGGCAAGATCGTGGCCATGAATTGGAGGATGTACCGGCACACCAGAAACTCGCGGTAGTTAGTAGTTAGTATTGAGGACCTGTGAAAACTAAGAGAAGTACATAGATATCTGGGATAGTTAGCGATAATGATAGCCCCTCAGGCATGCAAGATGGTGACAAGAGATTTAGGTGGTCCAACTGGTTAATGGCATAGATTAAGTTTAGTGTTTATTAGTATAACGCAGGAGGATCTCTCGAACCGGATCTGTATTAGATTATTGAATCACCTAATTGGATGGTCTAGGTTGTGCAATTATTCTTGGTAGACCAACAGTTCTAGATTTGACACGCCTTTATGCATAATCACGCGAGAGATGACCGGCAGGTTTATGGTCTGCCTCACGCTATGCGAAAACGAGCATGTTGGACTCGATGATTGTATAGTACCCTAGTTATGAAGATATCATAGAGGATGGCAACAAACAGTAATCATGGGTTATATGCATCTCATTACTGACTCCCCCAAAACAACCGAAAACTAGCGTGGCTCCTCCTAAAGTATGGAGAGAGACAGATGAAGTAGTTGCTATGTATGTGGTGTTTTGGAGGAAGTGTTGGCGAACGTGGGTGCAGGTGGTCGCGAGCCGGGGAGAGTGATATCAGGTGGCACTACGACCAGGTGCCACCATATAACTTAGTATGGGGTGAATATTTTAAAGAGGCCAGAGCGGAAGTGGTGAAAAGAACAGTTGACGACCCGGTGGAGAGGATATTGGGTCCCTACATTGACGTGATAAAACGACACGGGCATCCGGCAGAGGGAGCGTGTAGAGCAATCAGCCATATCCTATCTATTTCGGCACTTCCAGTACTTGCCGAGTGTTTTAAGAAATTGAATAGCGTGTACTGAGTAATTCTCTCCCCAAGCAAGGGAAATCTCATTAAGATCAGAGATATAGGTGGAATCAAAAACACTCCGTAAGCAGTTTTGCGCATCAGGGAAAAGCCGAGTTAGTTAGAGATTACATTTTAGATTATTTAATAATATCGGATTACAGGACATTGGGGGATGTTAAAGTGCTTCCTGGAGTCTAGCTCTTGACTCAGTATGCAATATGAGTTTCGTAATTGTTTCCTAGAGCTGATCTGGGACCTATAACAGGACAAAAACCCACTGTGGTCGAAGTACGATAAGCGAGTACAACTAAAGAAAGCTGATCTATTACAGGCTTATGAATCTCTGAATGAAGGTTATACAGTGGAAAAGCCGCGCCAAGATAGTATGATAGGTGCTATGTTAGGGTTGGAGTACAACTAAAGCGACAAAGTATGGGCACGAATGTGGAGCGGTATATATACTAACGATGACATTTTCATGTCGCAATGTATTAAGTCTAAAAACGCGCGGAGAGAGAAGTAACGCTGGCATTAGGGTGTCAAGTTGGTAATGGGGCCGAGTATGTAAGCAGAGATAATACGACTAAGGTGGATGATAGCTATATGAAGTTAATTGTGTAATGATGGATGATTTTAGCAGTTGGCGCAGATGAAATATCAAGTTAACAAAGAGGGTTTAAATTGTAGAATAGGGCTGGTTTAGACATGATGTACTGAGGATAAGATCGGGTACTCGTTATGAGAGCAGTAGTAAATAGAGGGTGTAATAGGCTGAGCAACGAGAGCAGACAGACACGGAGGGATACGATATTGATGACGGAGAGGAGGCGAAAGACAAGCCGGACCCTTCGCGGATTGATAGTGAGGGGCATTTCACGATGGGCACGACGTTAGAAAAATTGTAGTCATCCGACGGAATGTCCAGACGTGTCAGAGCAATGAAGTAATGAGTTTCGCAATGCTCGGGCATAATACACTCAGGTAACAATATCAAACAAGACGCATTCACCAAAAGGAACATATTTACCTAGCTAGTCAAGAAATAAAGAAAGTTGAGATTCGTAACGCTTACATTCATCTCACGTAGAAGATGGTCAAATGACGCGTGTGGACATTCCCCGCTGACCCTGAATTCTTTAGACCGGGCCGAGAACATACACTTAATAAATGTTAGGAAGGAGGAGGAAATGTGGAAAGAGGAGCAATATGTGGGAGAGGAGGTGGGAACGAGCGTGAATCCAGAATAACGATGGGGGAGAATATGAGGGAGCCTGGTGTGTCCCAAAAATGAAGAAGAAAGCGCCGGAGCGAGATGGAATTGCCAATAGAGTTATGATAAGAGGTAAAAGGAGGAGAAGAAATTGTAAAAGAAAATTAAAGTGGAAACTATTTATAATTTAAGATTGCATGGTAATAATGAGATTGGTATGAGGTTCTGTCCTAGTAGGTATTATGGGGGGAAAATAAGTTAGTATGATGAATCTTACACATTTATATAAGTGAAAGGTGTACTGGAGAATTTATGTTTGGAAATAACTATAGAGGATTAAGTGCATTTAATTATGGAACCAGAATTTATAGTTCGAAATAAATGAAATAATGATGTACGTAAAGGATTATTTAGTTAAAGTAGATATAATAGCAGTAGATAGAAGATTCAGTTGGAAGAGAGGGAACAATAGTTAGAGTGAGGTACAGGTTATATGAAAAAGAGGCAGGAATACTTTCGGATCTGGTTGTTTGCTTTAGTTAATAGTTGTTTGGAGAACGAAGCTGGGAGATTTAATACAATACATCTAGATAGTATAGCCTTCCAGGACTTAGAAATTGCATATTGACTCAGTACCCAGAGACCAGGACTATTAGTAGGAGGTATTTGGGTGGAAGTGTACGGATGTTAGAGGAGAAAGATCATGTGAAGGTATAGCAATAAAAAGCTTGTTGGAGCCTAGAATCATTCGTGGTATATTTAATCATATTATATACATTTAATGAAATATAACATTATTAAAGTGTATTAAGAATCGTCGAGAACAGGATGTTTAAAATACAGAGAAATGGATTTGAGGATTAGGTGGACGGGAGTTTCAGGAACAGTTTGAAATAAAAAGGTTTAGGATGTCCTTGTACTCCCTTTACTCCTTATATAGCTTTAACTTAGGATACATGTAAGTTATAACAGATAAATAGTTAAGAGGCAATTCGATATCTGGGATGGTGAGTATATAATGGTTGTTATTGCGGTGATTTTGGCATGTTGGAGTGTGAGGGAGGAGTTTTAATGAGGTAAGACTTATGGAAAGTTTTGACAGAAAATTTGAAGGAGATTGGTTTAGAAGTAATATGAAATATACACGAATAAGGACAGTGATATTAATGTGAGAAGTTATGGAATAGAGATGTTGAGATTATGAGCGGTTGTAAGTGGAGATCAGTATCTTTAATTGATTGGATGATTAATTAAATTGAGAAATGTGGATAATATACAAGTTAGTTTACGCTTGGTTGTGGACGTATTTACAAGCAAGGTAGAGGTATTATGATATATGTACTGGGAAGTGGAATTAGAGCAATATAGAAATGGAAAAAAATACGGATTACAAATTAATTAACAATAATGACTGAAGTCGTTATATTGCCCAACTTTTAATGAAGGTATCGGTTGATGGATTATTAAAGTGATAGATTAAGATTATTTTTTATTCAAGACTTAAGCATTAACTGGTACCCACTTTGACATAATTATGGTGATCAGAAACATTGAGCATACAATCAACGAAGAAGAAAAAGATTCGAAGCTGCTGAATAATAGAAAGGTGTCGAGAGACGATAGTGGATAAGACGAGAGATAGATAGTAGTTGAGAAGAGATATGGGTTAGGAGGAAGTTTAGGAGATAAATCAAATTATTGTGGTGCCTAGTGTTGAACAGGATAGATTATATCGAGTAGGAATGAGTGTTAATGTAGTGGGAGGGCATTATAGTATTAAAGTAGATTTGCCTGGTAGAGAACGAGTCGCGAGTAGAAAGCTGTGTGGGTGGTATTAGGAGGAGTATTAGACGGGAGATTAAGGCCGAGAGATAAGAAAGACAGAGTAGGTAGAAGATGGAAAGAATTGTGTGGAGAGAGCCCTTGAGAAGACAAGGACTGCCCGCGATGCGCCAGCTGAATATGGAGTTAATGATTTAATACTTCTGATATAAAGAACGCTTGGGAACGAGTTGTCTCCGCTGGACAAGGCCGTAGGCCTCTTTGATATTAGTGAAAGATATCGTTAAGGACGTACGTATAATGATAAATTATATATATTATATATTATCTTAATAAATAAAAATATATATATATATTAATAAAATTTATATATAAATATATATACATATATATAATAATTGTATTTATTATAATATATAATATATTATATATAATATATAAATTATTAATATTATATTAATATATAATAGTATATATTATATTATACTTAGGTCTATTAATATATATGTAATGTATTAATATAGGTAGTTACCTATGATTCTTTTACTGGTGTTATTTTCTCTTCTAACCCTCTTACTAAGTATTATAAATTTTTAGCGAAACGTTTCACTAAATTTTACTAAATGGAAGGCTTCTCCATTTTTTCGTATAATGATAAATTTACTGTGATTAATTTATAACTTTATTT
>JABUQX010123882.1:0-7500 GCA_015478945.1 Trachelipus rathkii | reverse complement strand
TATATATATATATATATATATATATATATATATATATATATATATATATATATATATATATATATATTATATATATATATATATATATAAGAAAAATTTTACTCGACGCATGACTCAAAGAGGTGACATTAGCTTCGCTGTTAGACAATGTACATGAGGCTCTACCACTGGTTCAATACACCTTCCTAGATAAGAAAGCCTCTCGGAACAGTTTTCATGTCCCCTGCTTCAGTATAAATGTTTTGAAAATGGGTACTTATTATAATCCATAGAAGGGTCTTCAAAACCCTGTTTGGAACCCATGACAACCCGGTAGGGTGCTTCTGGGTTACATGAGAATCCAAAAAAAGTAAAGCAAGGTGGACATGGAAAACACAATTGAGGCGACAAATTTGCAATGATAAGACGGGGGAAAATTTGACCGGCGTAAGGACTCGAACCATCAACAACAGCCTCTCAGATAGATAGTAAAGTCGAAGGTTCGAGCCCTTACGAGAATGAAATTTTTCTCCGTTTAATTGTTGTTAAAATTGATTGTTGCTTGTCTATGTTTTGATTATATATATATATATATATATATATATATATATATATATATATATATATATATACCAATTCAATATTTGTAAAAACACCATATAATTAAAAGAAATTTACTTCAGCTAAATATATTTATATACAAAGATCAAATAATTTTAAAAAATTAATTTCATCTGCGTATATATAAATAATTTGTATTTTGCTTAGTTCTAAACCTATATTTAAGTATTATGAATTTATTTATTCGCCTTATGGTGTTGGGTTAGTGTGCTTGAAACTTAGTGAATCGAAGGTCCGCGCAGTTCGATTCCCAGCGTTAAGTTACCGCTAGTGGATTATATGTTACCCTGCGAAAAGATGTTTTTTTTTTTTTTTTTTTTTTTTTTTTTTTTTTTTTTTTTTTTTTTACACAAAATCACCATTCGCAGGTCAGTGCCCTTTTTTTGAAGGAACATAAAATAAATAATAATAAAAAAAAAAAAGATATGTACAGGATTCTTTGGCGTCTTTGATTTCCTCTTCAATCTTCTCTATTTTTTACGGAAAAACTTAACTTCTTTATCAATGAACCCATCCGAAATATGCATTAACCAAAGAAAACTAATTAAGCCAGCAGTTTCCCTCTCAGGTTGGCCTCTTTTTCCTCATTCTGCAGACGTATCTTTTTTCTTTTCTCGTTTCGGTTTTCCGTTTTTTTTAGGCATTCATTAACAAGGGAGAACCATTCATGAAAAAATTTACAGTTTTCTGACCTCTGATCATACAGTTTCCAATTAGTTTTTTTCACTTCCCTTCTCCATCATCAAAAAATTTTAAGACAACTTCAACATTTTTCAATATTTTCATTTTATGAACATTTAAAAAAAAAAAAAAAATGAAATTGATTAACAAGTCAATGTCGCTCAATCTAAGAAATTTAAGCTCTTTTAATGATTTATTGAGTCAAGCATATTGCAGTAGTTTCAAATTTAATTTTTTTAACCTCAAAAATATTAATAATAAAAAAATAATAAACAAATAAATAAAAAACGAAACAAAGGGGAACTAAACAAAACAGTGAGAAATTTATTATTTATTTTTGTTCAACTGTAAGTTAATAAAAATTTTACTTAAAAAAAAAAAAAAAAAAAAAAAATAATAAATAAAAAAAAAAAAAAAAAAAAAAAAAAAAAAAAAAAAAAAAAAAAAAAAAAAAAAAATAAAAAAAAAATTATACGAAACTTGATATACATAACTAACAATTGGAATTTCTTAGAATAGAACCTTGCAACTTTGGATCAACAAGCTTAAACACATTCTCTTTAGCGCTAATCAAACAACCCACTAGATCTGCCAATATATATATATATATATATATATATATATATATATTATACCCATATATTATATATATCATATATATATTATTATATATAATATATAATTATATAATATATATACTATTATATATATTAATATATATATATATATATTATATATATCTATCTATCTAATACTATACTATATATACAGTACTTGAGTATACTTATATTATATATAATATTACTATATATATAATATACTATCTATATATATATATATATATATAGTATTATATATATATATATTACGACGATATATAATATATATATATTCCTTTCTAAATAACTTTTTATATCACTTTATTATTTATAAAATATCTTTTTTGTGCACCAAAAGTACCTGTTATAAATATTTGCCAGAGAAAAAAATATTCGTATTCTTTTTATATTTCATATGATTTTATGCATGCATTTTTCAATTAATAATCATATCTAAATGTTTTATGCATTCAAAATTTCTATATCTAATGAAATGGTTTTTTTTCCTAATAACCTTAAAAATAGTTCAAATAGGGCATTGATTTCTTTTTTTGGGAATGTCATCAAAAGGTTTATCAATTATACCTTCGATTAATGAAATATAGAAATATAGAAATATTGAATGATATAATGAAATATAGAGGTGAAATGCTTTAGTTTAAAAATTTTAATTTTGAAATCTCTTTAGGAAAAGGTGTTTAAAAAAGATTAATTCAAGTTGGGGTATTTTTGTGGAAAAAAATATCATAATCGTGACATATAATTTTATACAGTATTTGAGATACAGATTCATATCAATTGTAAATACGGACTTCAATCATGGAAATCTGAGCACAACAACATAATCACACCACACAACACACACACACAACATATATAGATACTATATATATATATATATATACATATACTATATATATAATATATATATATAATATACTATATATATATATATTATATTATATATATACTAGTATATATATATATATAGGTCAGCATCCCGAAGGAGTATCAGGAATGTGTACTAGAAAACTTATAACCATCTACAGAAAATAAAATAACATTTTTGATTTTCAGCATGTTAATTTCATCTGTAAAAGAAACTTAAAAACCAAATTTATTTTATCTTCTCAATAGTTTATAATAACTCCTTATATATTTGTAAAAATCTTAGACCTGAAATAGTGCACGCTCTGATTGACCTTGAATCCTGCATTTAGTTCTCGAGAGAAAAGTTAGCCAAATATCACTTTTTTACGCTTTGGGGAGAAAAATTATTTTTTTCTTTTTAGTAGGCCTTTAGGCGGGCTCGAGCCGATGGGGGGCAGAGGGGGGACGAAGTCCCCCCCGTCGTCCCCGGTAGGCCGAGAAACCCGCGGCAACTCTAATCCATCGTTCTTGTTTATCGGGTATTCGTATTTTAAAAAAAATCAACATTTGGCACCTTTCAGTGTTTCAGTCGAAGTAAGCGGATCTTCAAAATTCAAAAAGACTTGTAATTTTTTCAACATTTCAACAACTTTTAATTTTTTAAAAAGCGCTTATTTTTTTAATTTTTTTTTTAAATTGTCCGGGGTAAAAATGTCTCCCTGATTAATAAAATGATAATTATTTCTGTGTACGCTGTTATAGTTTTGTAGTTACATGCCTGGCCTTTTCGGAACTGACCAGATATATATATATATATATAATACATATATATAATATATAATATATATACATATATATATACGTATATATATATATATTATATTGGACTATAGTAACATATAGTATATATATATATATATATATATAGTGTATATATATATATATATATGAATATTATATATATAGTTAAGTAGTAAATTATTATATATTGATATTACTATTTAATATATCTATATATATATATATATATATATATATATATATAATATATATATAGTAATATATATATATATATTATATATATATATTATATATATGGGATTTACGATATACTATATATATATATATATATATATATAAGAGAAATTTTACTCGAAGCATGACTCAAAGAGGTGACATTAGCTTCGCTGTTAGACAATGTACATGAGGCTCTACCACTGGTTCAATACACCTTCCTAGATAAGAAAGCCTCTCGGAACAGTTTTCATGTCCCCTGCTTCAGTATAAATGTTTTGAAAATGGGTACTTATTATAATCCATAGAAGGGTCTTCAAAACCCTGTTTGGAACCCATGACAACCCGGTAGGGTGCTTCTGGGTTACATGAGAATCCAAAAAAAGTAAAGCAAGGTGGACATGGAAAACACAATTGAGGCGACAAATTTGCAACCAGCAATTGAGGCGGACAAATCTGCAATGCATAAGGACGGGACGGAAAATTTGACGGCGTAAGGACTCGAACCAGTCTAACAACAGGCCTTCTCAGATAGATAGCTAAAGTCGAAGGTCGCAAGCTTCTTTTGAGAATGAAATTTTCTACGTCTTATTGTTGTTAAAATTGATTGTTGCTTTGCCTATGTTCTGATAATATATATATATATCATACTATATTATGAGTATATACTATATATATACCAATTCAATATTTGTAAAAACACCATATAATTAAAAGAAATTTACTTCAGCTAAATATATTTATGTACAAAGATCAAATAATTTAAAAAATTAATTTCATCTTCGTATATATAAATAAATTCTATTTTGTTAGTTTAAATATATTTAAGATTATGAATTTATTTATCGCCTTATGGTGTTGGGGTTAGTGTGCTGAACTTGTGAATCGAAGGTCCGGAGTTCGATTCCCAGGTTCAGTTACGCTAGTGGATATATGTACCCTGTAAAAGATTGTTTTTTTTTTTTTTTTTTTTTTTTTTTTTTTTTTTTTTTTAACACAAAATCACCATTCTCTCAGGCAGGGCCCTATTCAAGGAAGGAATAAAATAATAATAAAAAAAAAGATATGTCAGACTTTTTTGGCCTTTGATTTCTTTTCAATCTTCTTATTTTTAGAAAAACTTTCCTTTTTATCAATGAACATCGAAAAATATGCATTAACCAACTAATTAACAGCAGTTTCTTTGGACTTATCCTCTTCTGCAAGCTTCTTTTTCTTTTTCGTTGGTTTTCCTTTTTTTTAGCATCATTAACAAGGGAGGAACCATTCATGAAATTTATTTCTGACTGATCATACATTTCCAATAGTTTTCAACTTCCCTTCTCCATCATCAAAAATTTTTAAGACAACTTCAACATTTTCAATATTTTTCATTTTATGAAATTTAAAAAAAAAATGAAATTGATTAACAAGTCAATGTCGCTCAATCTAAGAAATTTAAGCTCTTTTAATGATTTATTGAGTCAAGCATATTGCAGTAGTTTCAAATTTAATTTTTTTAACCTCAAAAATATTAATAATAAAAAAATAATAAACAAATAAATAAAAAACGAAACAAAGGGGAACTAAACAAAACAGTGAGAAATTTATTATTTATTTTTGTTCAACTGTAGTTAATAAAAATTTTAAGTAAACAAAAATTGTTATTTTAAATGATGAATATGTCAAAAAAAAAAGTAAAAAAAAAAGATCTTAAAAAAAAAAAAATAAACCAGAAACAAAAGAAAAAATATTATACGAAACCTTGACTCCCCTATACATAACTAAACAAATTGGAATTTCTAGAATGTAGAACCTGCAAACTCTACCTGTATTCAAAAAATTCCACACACATACCATCTAGCCCGCCTAACCAAATCCCACGATATCGCCCATATTAAATATTATATATAAATGATGAGGCTATATTACTTTATAGTATATCACCCCTATATATATTATATATATAATTATATAATAGTATATATAAATATAGTAATATTATCATTATTAATTAGATATCTGCTCTAGTATATATATATATAATATATTAATAATATATATATAATATATATATATATATATATATATATACATATATTATATACTATATTAATATAATATATATAATATATAAATATATATATATATAATAATATAGTAGTATAATTCTTTCAAATTACCTTATATCCCTATATATTTATAAATATATTTTTTTGTGCCAGTAGCCTGTTAACTACGATTATTGTCAGAAATCATTACTATTATTTTACTGACTGTCTGCGATATGATTTTTGCATCATTTATTCATTAATCAATATTAAATTGTTTATGCATCCAAAATTTAGCTATATCTCATCTGAAATAGTGTATTTTTATTTTATTGTCTTGTCCTAATAACCTTAAAAATAGGTTTCAAAATAGGTCATTGATTTCTAATTTTGTGGTGGAATGTCATCATAAGCGTAATTCCATTCAATTATTACCCTTCGATATTACATAATAAAAGGTTGAGATAGAAATATTGAAATGAGTGTAAGCAAGATAGAAATAATTTTATTTAGTTTATAAATTTGAAATCTTGTAAATCTCTTTTACTGGAAACTGCAGTTTTAAAAAAGATTATTCAAGCTTGGGAGTTAATTTTGTGGAAAAAACAATACTTAATAATCGTGACATAATAATTTTATTTACGTAATTTGAGATACAGATTCATATCAATTGTAAATACGACTCAATCAGTGAAATTCTGAGCAAACACATAATCATACAACAACACAACACACACACACACACACACACGACACACACCATCAACATATAATTTATACCTATGATATATATGTAATATATATACATACTATATATATATATAGTAGTACATTATATATATGAATATATAATACTATATTAACTAATATATCATAATATCATACTATATATATACTATTATATATAATATATACTCATTTACATCACCTCGCTTATATATATAGTATTGATATATACGTAATAATCATATATATACTCAAGCCCAGCCATCCCTTTGCCGAGGTCAGGAACTATAACATCACCAAAACGTACCGTATAATACACTCTACACGAAAATAAATATACATAATTCTTGATTTCAGCATGTCAACTTTCATCGAAGAAACTTAAAAACAACATTTTATTTTATTACTAAAATTTTATCTCGCACACTACAACTCCTCGTACTAATTGGATACAACACACTCTCTAGACTCGCATACAAATAGGCATGCCTAACCAGATCTCGTCCGTACTCCAGCAGTATAGCAGCCACTCTTCGAGAGAAAAAGTTCGCCAACATATACACTTTTTTTAGTCGCCTTTGGGGAAAATATCTATTTTTTTTCTTTTTATTATCTTTTATAGCTGGTTCCAGTCCGGACGATTTGCATACGCAGGTCGGAACAGAGGGGGGACGAACGTCCCCGGCGATCTGATTCCGGGTTATACCGAGATACCCCGACTCTATCCAATCGTTCTTGTTTACATCCGTGGCGAGTAATCCATGTCTACTAGCGGAGTTACACCGCAAACCAAAAGCACTCGCTCCACGCATCCTCTCGACAACACACTCTGATTCGCCACAGTATGCTCACATCAGTACAGACTCGCAAAGATAAGATCTCTGCCTCCAGCAGGCGTGTCCAGAATTCTCAGCAAAAAACTGTAATTTTCCCGCGATTCACACATGTTAACCAAATCCGTATCTCTCTCTGGGTGGATT
>JABUQX010123881.1:15000-18122 GCA_015478945.1 Trachelipus rathkii | reverse complement strand
TATATACTAATATATATATATTATATAATACATCACCCACCGTCTTTCCCCAAAACTTGGGATAAGGTGTATAACATGCACCGGAAACATAAAATTAGTAGAAGATTATGACGTAAATGAAAAAGAAAGCCCAGCCTTATGGCCCTTTTTATACCTTTTAGTGAGAATTCATCGCAGTCAGAAAATCCACCCTAGAGCTTCACAGGACCCGCGGTGGACACAAATCACTGTAGTATCTCGTACATTTGGGTTCATAGCTTGGCTCAGGTGTGCCACAACCATACCCCCTCACAAAACCCCTCCATTCACTCCTATTATGCACCTTTCTTCTCACCGCTACCAAAGGCACATTCCTCTCCTCTAGGCATTTCTTTATTGACACAGTACAATTTTTCTTCTGTCTCCCAGACGGTCGATTCCCAGCACGCTCACCATTATACATCCGCTTAACCAACCATCTATTATCCATCCTTTCCACATGACCAAACCATCTCAACGTTCTTTCATTTATTCCCTTATTTATCCATTTCCTCACACCACACAATTCTCTACTACGTTCATTTCTCATTTTATCAATTCTTCTTACACCTTACACAATCCTAAGTTTGTTCATCTGAATACATTGTACTTTAGATCTATACCACTTATTCCTGACCATAGTCTCATTACTATACATTAACACAGGTAACAGCATACCCTCATGTAAGAAGATAGCACACACAAGACTTAGTCCCTTCACATCCACCAACGAGTTAATTGTGTCAGCCACCTTCCTGCCATTCACAATTTTCCTACTCCACTCTGCATCATTCGTTCCCTTATCATTCAACATATATCCTAAATATTTAAACACTGACACTTGTTCCAGCTGCTCACCATCTAACATAACTTCACATAGAGGACTGTTCTCAATCACAGCCATAACCTTACTCTTATCTACGTTTACTTTCAAACCCTCCTTTTACACACTGTCAAATCTCTCTACCAATCCTCTCAAACTGTCTTCAGATTCGCCACACAAAATCAAGTCCGCATATAATATGTAGGGCACCCTGCACTCTCTTCCATTCTCCATCATTCTAACACCATTTCCTGAAACCCCACCTCTATTTCTTTCATAACCCCATCTATATACAAATTGAATAAATAAGGAAACATAACACATCCCTGCCTCACTCCGCTGTTAATATTAAACAAATCACCTTCGACTCCATTTATTCTTACACACGCTTTACAATCGTCATACATACTTTTGATTCCATTGAGAAGCCTGCCACCAACACTATATATCACTAACATCTGCCATAGAGCTTCCCTATCAATCCTATCGTACGCCTGTTGCAAATCCAGAAAACCTAAATACAATTTACTCTTCTTCTCTCTCATTTTCTCAATCATTTGTTTCGATGTAAAAATTTGATCCACACATCCTCTACCACTTCTAAACTCACCTTGTTCTTCACCAATCAGTCCTTCGGTTACTCGACGCACTCTTTAGACCAAAATGTCAGCATATATCTTCCCTAAAACACACAACAAACTAATTGCCCTGTAATTCCTAGAGTTACCCTTATCCCCTTTATATAAGGATACTATCACTGCTCTCCTCCATACCCTCAGAACTATACCCACCAGAAACTTTTTGTTACACAACCTCCAAATCAAATCAATCATCATCTCTCCTCCATCCTTGATCATTTCACCAGTAATTTCCTCTATACCTGCAGATTTGATATTCTTCAACTTTCTCACTCTAACAATTACCTCTTCCTTACTAATGACCTCATCCTCAAAATACCTATTCCTTCTTGCACCATCAAGCCCACACACACATTCACTATCACCTCTTCATTACTGCCAATGTTAATCAGATTTTTGAATTGTTCCCTCCACACACCCCTCACATTCATTTCAGAAGTTACGAAATCACCATCCCTATTCATTATTCTAAGTAGATTCCCCTTATTCTTATTCATTACCTTTCACCCTTCCTTTCAGAACAGCTTCCTATTCCATTGTAAGTCTCCATTAATCCTCCTTCCAAACTTCATTTATCTCTTTTTCCCTCCTATTTAAGAACCTTTTATTATTCCTTTTTTCCTCCTTATATAATTCACACATCTTTCTTTTGAAACCTCATCATTTGCTTTTTGTAAATTCAACCACGCTTCCTTTTTACTTTTAGACGCTTGCATCACCTCATCATACCACTACTCAATGTTAACATTCTTACTTCCTATTTAGGACATCTACATACTTCCTTTGCTTCAGTGTAGGAAAAAAATCTTTCATTTGCTTCCAGATTTGTTTAGTTTCAACTTGTTCACATTCAGCAGATTTACTTGCGAGCGCCTCTAAATACTTATCATTAATACCTTGTTCCCTTAACTTTTCACACTGAATTCTACCCACTTCCTTCCTTGTCACCTTCTTCTACATCCAAGCCCCCACTAACTTAATTTGTTATAAACCAACATAATGATCCGATAATCCCATTCCTAACCACCTCACTGATTTAACATCCAACACATACTTCAACTCTCTTCATTACCAACACCAAATCAAATTCATACTTTTCACTTCCGATACCATCCCTACCTACACCAACTTTAGTATACTTATGAATACTCTTGTGTTTAAAGAAATTATTACTCACGCAGACACCTCCCTCCTCACAGAAATCAAGTTCAACCTTCCTACCATTCTCATTTTCTCCCGACACCCCAAAGCCTGTTATACCATCCCTTTTTTGCTCACCTATCCAACCCTTTAGGTCACGTAACACAATCAATTTAAAGCTCCTACTCACTCCATCCAAAACATCGTTCAGATTATCACAGAAAATCGCATTTTCTTATACATTATCCTCAGATGGATCATGTGTCTTAACTAAACACAACGTGACCTTTTTAAAGTTAAATTTAACCATTAAATTTCTAGTACTCACACACACAAAATATACTATAGCTCATTACGACAAATCACTCATCATAATTGCAAATCCTTTTCTCCCCCTCTCATTCCTTTCCAGACCAGCACAAACACATTTCACACCACAACACTCATTTTCACCGTTTAATTTCATCTTTGTTTCAGTCACATCGAGCAAATCAAATTTGCCC
>JABUQX010123879.1:0-18582 GCA_015478945.1 Trachelipus rathkii | reverse complement strand
AAGAAGATTAAATATATATATATATTTATATATATAAATAATATATATTAATATATATATATATTATATATATATAATATATATATATATATATATAATTATATATAATATATATAATTATATATTATTGATACATAGTAAATTATACAGCACGTGTACATATATAAATAAGCTTCAATCATCATATATATATATTATATATATATATATATATAATTATATATTATATATATATATTTATATATATATATATATATATATATTATAATATATATATTATATTATATATATATATATATTATATATTATATATATATTATATATAATTACTTTAGGACCTCAAGAATTGCCTGATTCGTTTCGATATACGTTTCTAACCCTTTTCTGCCTTCTCCTGTAATGTATGTGTATACTTCAGGTGCTGAAATCTTCAGAGTATGGTTTTTATACCGATCCCCTTTCATTTCCTGATCCCATATAGATGTAAAACATTCAATATCGAGGGCATCTATCATCAACGCAATGTTGTTAGAGTTGAATAAATAACTTTCCAGAAGCGCATCATAAACCAAACGATGGGCTGTGTTTAAGAGATCATCTAATGTATTCACGTCCGCTATTCTAGGTAGGAGCTCTGCATTCATCTTGATGAAGAGCTCGAGATCTTCTTTTCCTGATATTGTATACGTATGTGCGGTGGGAGAGAAAACAGATGACGTATTACTCCTCCACCAGTAGCCAATGTGTATGCGGGGAATGTTTTCATGTAATGAGAACACCAAGGTAATCCGCTTGTTATCTTCAGGGCCCCCTTCTGATATAGATGTACCCCATTCATTTGTGAAACTATAGTTCAGATATCAACTAGCTATCCATGCCGATACAGCTTTCATGATGGTTGAGAGATTTTCTACAGATATGAATAATGGTTTATTGTAAGTGGAGCGTGGTGCTATACAGGTTATATACCGGTCAACTGAGGGTCTTCTTCTAAAACGCATGATGATGGCACAATGTTTATGAACTACGGACCATGAAATTAATTCTTTGATCATAATATTTCTAACTAAACACGTCATTTTCGGGATTCTAATATAAGCCTATGCCACACAACTAATCAATAAGAGGAGTTACAATTATCTGTTCCGATAGGGTGTAGTTCATCTTATATACATTGAAGAGAGGTGGGGGCGGATCTAATCCGTTCCGCTCCGTTGACGTCGCGTAAAACCTCGACCAACCAGAAGCATGCACGTAAAGGTGATTGATTAGGCCTAAGAGATACGATGGTGAAACATCCTGACCTTTTTAGGATTAAAGACCCACCATATTTTAGACCTATTGGAGATAACGGCATTTTTTCTATATACAAGAATGATTTTGTATATTCTTGTTGGTTTCTGTTTGTACTTGTTTTATGGTAGTAGGGATTTTGTTGTATTTCTACAGACAAGTATGGCTTTGTATATTCATGAATGTGACGTGTACATTACATTCATATATATATATATATATATATATATATATATATATATATATATATATATATATATATATATATATATATATATATATATATATATATATATATATAATAATAAAATAGTAGTAACAAGGAAAAATAATAATAAAATAATAATTTATTTAAGCCCCCTTGATATAATAATTTATTTAAGCCCCCTTGATATAATAAAAATATTACAGAACATCAATCGAAAACTTAATAATAGAAATAATATATATAACACTACCACATACATTTGTTTTCATATGATCTTTATGACTATTTCAGATTAAAACTCTCTAAATCTTTACAAATATGCCAATCATTTATATCATTATCGATTATATAGTTTTGTGTCTCATTAATACCTTCAGATAGCACATATGTAAAAAGTTCCCTCTCAGATATCATAGTATATTTACAGTCTGGATCACCTGCGTAAAAACTTTCTTGCCATTGGTTTCTAAATAGATAGATGAATTTCTGTACATCTATAGAACTTAGGAAGCGATCGATGAGCAGAGGATCATCAATCAGTACTTTCTTAAATGTGTAGTATTCCTGGTATAACATATAATGGATAACGGTCACGTAATTAGATAACACATATGTCTTCTTCATCTGCAATAACACTCTCCTACGGACCTCTGACATATATTTCAGCTGCGTTAGGCCTGAAATATAGAATCCATATGATGTACGTTCAAATACATCTGCTTCATTATTTCTCTCCCATAATCTAACTTCCAAACCGATTATGTTTTGACGTTTAGAAAATGCTAGAGTAAGTTGCTTAGCGTTGGTTTCTTCACTCTGGCTAATAACTGTTTTGAACCAGTTTAAAGCAGATCTCGGCCTAAAGTATTCTGTAAGCCACTCTTCAATGTGATTACATATACAAAGTAATTCATCTGTACTCATGAAAACAGGCTTGGTACTATAACATGGTGAATGGCTAGCACACGTGAAAAATTCAAATCCATTGGGTTTTCTTTTATATAAGAATGAAACCCTACTCCCTGGGATCTTGATTTCCCACTGAATAATGTCTTGTATTGAGGTATACCTGTTAAGGCTAACCATGATATACACTTAGTGAAAATAGAACACTTTTAATACAAATCAGAGAATTTGTGCACAGCTTAACAGCCAAAGACAATGATTTTAAAATGAGTTGGGGGTCTAAAAGATATAAAACACACCTGCTCAAATATAAGTTTAAAGAAACTAAGCTTAATTTTCATCCATCACTGGGGGGTAAGGCTTAGGATATGCAAAAAACATGTTTCTTACATACCGTAAAAGCAAAAGCGATTAAAAATAATTTCGACAATCACTACGAGGTCATATAGAGATAAGTATTACTCCGACCACTCACAAGAAAGGAAAGCATTTTCCTTCTTACCTGTTTGAAGGATCCTTGACGATCCATGCACATGTTTAGTTTGAAATCTATATTACTAAAAATAATATAAAACGTTGATTCTCGATTCTGTCTAATACTGGAATTCCTTTTGACCTAGGTATTAGGCTTAAAACAGCCCGGGGTACAAAAAGGCGTATCCTAAATTTAAGCTAAAGTAGTATTTCAACACATTTTTACCAAGAAGAGACAGAACCGTATCTGTAAATAGTGTATCGTTGTTGTGTGTTTTTTTTTCAAATGCTGGTTTGTCAATGTATATAGATAATATAATAAAGCAAGTCCAAATTATTTAAAAAACTTTGAAATATTTTTCGTTAACATTGAATGAATAAATATATCAATTAAGTGAATAATTGTTATTTTTAAATAAAATCCTAGAAATGATTTTCATAAAATACATGTTATGGTTTAACAGAGAAGACTTATTTTTGCATGTTTTATACTTAATAACAACAGGCTGAAGATGATGTAAATCAGTAAGTCAATAGAACAAAACGGGGGTATAGCCTGGTGTAGAGGATTGTCAGGGTCTTGCGTTACTGATTTACTGATTTATTGCTTTTAGGGTACGTAAAATGTATGTTTTTAATAGAAAAGCATAAAACTTTTAGTAAAAATTATTTAAAACTAATACTTAATAAAATTATAAGCAAAAATAATAACAGCTAATAATAAATTCTTTGTTCAAAGATAATGATTTATTATAGAAGTTTTAAGAAACTTTAAAATAATTTTAGTTATAATTGAAGGAGTAATATAAATGCACGTGTTTAATTAAAACATAATAATTAAAAACATAAAAATGTTTTTAATAAATTATATGTTATGTTCATACAAACGAACTTATTTGATATGTTAATTATTTTACAAACTTGATAGTTATAAAATTTATAAACAAAAAGTATTAACAGATAATAATAATAATAAATTCTTTGTTCAAAGATAATGATCTTATTATAGAGGTTTTAAGAAACTTAAATAATTTTTAGTTATAATTGAATGATAATATAAATGTACGTGTTTAATTAAAAAACATAAAAATGTTTTTAATAAATTATATGTTATGTTCATTACAAAGAACTTATTTGATATGTTTAAGAGGGACCCTGTACTTGCCCAACCCCTACTTTTTAGGGTACAAATAAAAAAATTCACTTTTTTTTTTATTACTTTAGTTATTAGAAAATTTCCTCCTCTACATCATGGTGTAATTTTTAGTTTAGAATTCCGAAACATTTTAAGATACATCGATACTTTTTTTATAAGGGTGTCAAACTAAAAAATTTCATTTCAGGTTCGAAATTGCAATTCAAGTTTCCAGGATCTTTCTAGTTTATTACTTTTATTAATAAACTTAAACTTTTCCTTTTCGCAAACACAACCCAAGATCAGGCTCTTTCTCAATCATATAAATGTAGTCAGAGTTGGAGCCGGAGCCGTAGCCGGAGCCGGAGACGGAGCCGTAGATAGAGCCGAAAAAAAAAAAAAAATTTTAAGAAATTTTTGGAGGTGGAAATAACTCTCGAAAGATGGAGCTGGAGCAAGAGTCGAAGTGGGAGCCGAAGCCAGAGCCGGAGCCAGAGCCGGAGCCAGAGCAGAGTCAGAGCGGAGCCGGGAGCCGGAGCCGGAGCCGGAGCCGGGGCCGGAGCCGGGAGCCGGAACCGGAGCCGGAGCCGAGCCGGAGCCGGATATTTTTTTTTTTATAAAGAACTTTTTTTTGCAGGTAAAAATACTTCTGCAAAATGTCGGACTGAACTTTTCTGAAATGAAAATGGAGTCGGAGTTGGAACCGGAGCCGGAGTCGGAGCCAGAGCCGGAGGTCGGAGCCGAGCCGGAGCCGGAGCCGGAGCTTAATTTTTTTTTTATTTTGCAGGTGAAATATTTCTATAAAGTTGGAGCTGAACAATTTTGAATAGGAGCCGGAGTCGGAGCTTGAGCCGGAGTCGGAGCCAGAGCCAGAGCCAAAGTATAACTTTTTTTTTTTTTTAAATTGTTTTTGCAGGTAAAATACTTCTGCAAAGTCGGGCTGAACTATTCGGTAATGGAAATTAAAACCGAAGCCCGAAACAAATCCAAGAAGCCGGAACCGGGAGTCCGGAGCCGTAGCTGGAGCCGGATCTGAAGATCAAGAATTTTTTCAAGAATTTTTTGGCAGATGAAAGTAATTGTACAAAGTTATAGCTAAACAATTTTGAAAAGTAGCCGGAACCGGATTGCCGGAAGGCCGGAGCGGAGGTAAAGTATAAATTATTTTAAAGAAATTGTTTTTTGCAGTTAAAATACTTCTGCAAAGTCGAAGCTGAGCTCTTCTGAAATATGAAACGAAGTCGGAGATAAAACGGAGCCGGAGCCCGGAGCCGTAGCCACGAAGCGGAACCGGAGTCGGAGTCGGAGTCGGAGTCGGAGCCGGGATGCGGATCTGAGGAACAAATTTTTTACAAGAATTTTTTTTGTAGATGAAAGTAATTAAACAAAGTTGGGATGAAACCAATTTTGAAAAGGAGCCAGAGCAGAGCCCAGAGCGGAGCCGATCAACGAGACTTAGGTAAAAGTATACAATCTTTTTAAAGGAATTCGTTTTTTGCAGGTTAAAATACTTCTGCAAAGTAGGAGCTGAACTATATTCTGAAATGTAAACGAAGTCGGAGCTGGAGTCGGAGAGCTGAAGCTGGAGCCGGAGCCGGAGCCGGAGCCGGAGCTAAAAAACAATTTTTTTGGCAGTTGAAAGCAATTCCTTTAAAGTTGGAACTTCGAACAACTTTGAAAAGAAGCCTGAGCCGGACCTGAATCGAGCCATAGCCGAGTTGGAGCCGAGCCGGAGCGAGGAGCTGGAAGCCGGAGCCGGAGCCGGGCCCGGAGCCGGAGCGCCGGAGCATAATTTTTTCATAAGATAATTTTTTGGAAGGTAAAAATATTTCCCGCAAAGCGACATGGAATGGGCGACGCCGATACTGGGCTGAGCAGGCACGGCGCGGCGGCGGGGGTTGCGGTGGTGGCGGTGAGCGCAGCGACCGGGGCTCGGGATTGGTGACCTGCGTGCGGCGCTCGAGCGGTGCGTAATATCCTTTTACTTTCTGGAAAAAAAGAAAAAAAATCATTCAAGAACTCTTTATAGGCCGTTTTTCTCAAAGTCACTTTTTCGCATATCAGCGTGAACAAAAAAATTTGCTAAACAAAAAACGAAGAAGTCTTATTGGTGTTGAAAATTTTAAAAGGCAAACATTTACAATATATAGCATAAGATTCTCACCAAGTTTTATTCTGATTGAAAGACGTGGGTTGGTGTCAGACAAGTTTGAAGTGATGACCTTGAAATTCAATTTTTTGAAATTTTGGAAAATTCAAATTGATTCTTTGATGTACCAATTATTTTTTTATTGAATTCAAGAGCAAAATGATTATATCTTATTTGACCACACTTTATTCTAGAACTTTCGTGAAGAAATTATTGAAATTTCTTAAAAAATAAAGTTTTTTATATACTAACCAAGTTGAAACAGTAAAAATTCAGAACTTGCCCTTCCCTCCCCATAAAACCCAAACCATGAAGTCTATTGAAATGAATATAACATATATACATAGAGTAACAGAAACTGTAATTTTCGAAGTACAGATCCATTAACACAGTGTTGATTTTAATGAACCGGGTGTGTGTGCATGTGTGTGTGTGGTTCGTATGTGTGTGTGGTCTGTTGTGTGTTAATAATAATAGTATGAAAAGTATGACTGGAGGTATATAATAATAATATTAACTAATAATAATGAATATTAATAAATAATTTAATTATTAAATAATACTAATAAAATAAAAAAATAAATAATAAAAAATTTAAAAATCAAATAAGCAAAAATTAAATTAAAGAAATTTAAAATATAAATGATAAATTATATAACTAAATTAAAAAAAAACAATCCGAATTATTTAAAAAACTTTCAGAAAATTTTAGTTAGCAGTGGGTGAATAATTTTTAGGTGTGGTGTGTGTGTGTGTGTGTGTGTGTGTGTGTGTGTGTGTGTGTGTGTGTGTGTGTGTGGTGTAAAGGGTGTTATGTGTGGGGTGTGTAATGTCCTGTGTGTGTGTTAAATTATAATAACAAAAGTTAATTAACTCAAAAATAATAATACTAATAATACATAATAATAATAATAATAATAATAATAATAATAATAATAATAAATAATAATAATAATAATAAAATAATAATAATAATAATAATAAATAAAATAATTATAATAATAATAATAATAATAAGTAATAATAATAATAATAATCAATAATAATAATGAATAATAATAATTATAATAATAATAATAAAAACAAATCCGCATTAAGTTAAAAAACTTTCAGATAATTTTAGTTAACAGTGGGTAAATAATATAATGTAAATGATTAATTAAAAAACATAAAATGGTTATCAACAACCGATACTCATCAAAGTATATTAAAATATGATGTAAAGCAGTAAAGCAGTAAAACTAATCCCTTCTAATCCCTTATCCCTTTGTTGTTAAGCAGCAGTGCTATTGATTTACATTGTTTTACTGCTTTAAGGTCTGTAAAGTATGTTTTTATTAAAATTTTCGTACAATTAATAGCAAAATAAATTTTTATATAACAATTACAAAAATACTTCTTACATACCGAAATTTTAAAAATTTATAAATAAAAAAGTATTAAAAACAAAAATAAAAAAATAAAAGAAAACCTAATGTTAATAAATATATGAAGTTTAAGTGCAGTAAACAGTAAGCAGTAAAGCAGTAAAGCAGTAAAACAAAGCCTTACTAATCCCTCTGTTGTTAGGCAATTGAGCTATTGGTTTACTGTTTTAAATGTTTAAGGTCTATAAAGTACTTGTGTTATAATAAATGTTTAATGTATGAAAAAAATGGATGACTCAAAGTATATTTGAAAAGAAATTCTTTGAATAGTTTAAATTGATATCACAACTTGATATCATATTTTTCGCTCGCGCGGAAATATTGCGCCTGCCGGCGCCACGCCATGGTTACGCGGTAATATTGTGCCTGCGGGCGCACGCGGCGGGCGGGAACGCGTCGGGTGGAATGCAACGGGTGGAACGCATCGGGTGGAACGAGGAGGCAAACTAGCAGCTTATAATATACACCAATCGAGTTCTCATACCTTTACATAGGGGTAGGCACCAATATTAGGGCTTTTCTATGATCAGGGTAGGCTTACGAAAAGGCTACGTCATAGTAGGAAGAAATCCCTAGGCACATAATATCACCCATCCGAATCCTCATACCTTAATAACCTAGGGGTAGAACACCAATATTAGGGTTACTCTATGACCAGAGTAGGCAGAAAAGGCTTGAAAAAAGTGGCACTATATGGGCACTCAGTTCGCACTATGTGGCACTCACTTGGTACTATGTGCCACTCACTTGGCACTTATTGGCACTCACTTGGCACTCACTTGGCACTCATCTGGTACTCATAGAACATTCAAAGAAACACCCATGACACTCCCTTACGGTGATTGGCAACCATCAAAGTTGAATCCGTCAAAGTTGAACCGTCAAAGTTAGAGCCGTCAAAGTTGAACCATCAAAGCTGAACATCATATAGGTACCACAAAGTTGAAACAATCAAATAATAGGTTTCCATCAAAAGTTGAAACCGTCAAGATAGGGCAACCATCAAAGTTGAACAGTCAAAGTTGAACCATCAAAGGAGCCATCAAAGTTGAACCATTAATAAATCCGAGTCATCCAAAGCTGAACCATCAGTTGAGCCATCAAGTTGAAGCCATCCAAGCTGAGGCATCAAAGCCTGAGGCATCAAAGCGAGCACAAAGCTGAGGCAATCAAAGCTGAGGCATTAAATATCGAAGGAAATAATCGACCAAAAGATGAGAAGGGAGTGGTGTGGTGTGTGTGTGTGTGTGTTGGTGGGTGTGCGTGTGTGTGCTATGTGGTGTGTGTGTGTGTGAGTGTAAGTGTATTATATATATATATAATAATATATCATATATATATATATATTTTATATATATTTATATAATATATATATAATATATATATATATATATATTATAATATATATATATATATTATATATATATTTATATTATATATATATATATAGAACCCAGCAAATCTTAAACTAACATAACATAGTTCTACTGTCCGCACCTATTGCTAACGTCTGCGGCGTTCTCACGAGCTGAAATCTGTGTACAAACGTATAATAGACCGAGTAAGGTATCTTTACCTATGTTTATGAACCAGTAGAACTTAATTTTATACCTTTCAGAATCCTCATGGGTTTCTGAGAGACATCAGGGTGGAACTAACTCCAGAAAATAAATAAAGAATTAAAGTACATAGTATATAGCAAGTAAATGAGTCGGAGTCGGAGTCAGAGTCAGGCACGCGAACGCTTAAATATTACACCTAGAGTGTAAGTGCCTATGGGTGGGTGTAAGTGTCTATGGGTGGGTGTAAGTGTCTATGGGTGGGTGTATGTGTGTATAAGTGTCATAGTGTGTGTGTGTGTGTGTGTGTATATGTGTAGGTGTAGGTGGGAGTGTGGATGGAAATAAAATGAACTCAAGTTAGGGCAGGTACATACATGAGCTCAAGTTAGGACAGGTACCTACCTGAGCTCAAGTAAGGACAGTTACCTACAGCAGGTACAGCGACAGGTACCTACATGAGCTTGATTAATCCCACTTAATCCCCCACTTACCTTTATGAAAGGTCAAAATAATCGCAACAAATAGCGTATCGATACCCGAAATATCGATGCCAAAAAACCTTAAGGGGGTCAAAACCCCCAAAGGGGGGCTAAAACTATGGGGGACCCGTACGACGGTTGCTGGGCAAACGTCTGGCGCACCCCTTCTTCGAAAGGGTGCCTAAATCCAACTCAGGAAACCAGGTTCCAAATAATCGATACAGTATCGATACCCAAAAATACTGATATCGACTTATTACTACTACCATAGACCTAACAAAACCACCATATCTTAAAATTATGAGGAAACTCTCAAATATAAATTAGGAGTTATCTCAAAAAATACCGTGGGCCAAAAATGACCCTGGAAGATCAAGGGTTGGTCGAAAAAAAAGGTAAAGGCCCAAAAAGGTTAAGGCCCAAAAAAAAAAAGGTCAAGTTCAGGTAAAAAATTTGGGCCCAAATTGACCCAAGTCATATTAGTTAATAGGTATAAATAAGTACATAAAAAAGGTTCAAGGGGCATATGGGTAAAAATCACCCTTCAGGAAATCATATACGTTGGCCGGTCTTCAGAATAAAGGTCAAAAATTGTTATTCAAGATGATTCAACTTTGAAGCAGAAATGATCCCTACTCTACTTACTATAAAACAAGCCTCATTCATAAAAAAAAAGTTGTGGATTGTATACCGGTAGGTTTCTTTTCGTGAATTTATTTCCTTACTCCATCTCGTATGGTCTATATTTGCTTTCTGTAATATGGTAAACCGTTCGCCCTTAAATATAGATTTAGATATCAATACAAATTTCTTTAATATGAACTGGAATTATTGTTACTACACTGTCTGATATCTGTGAAATATGGATTATATTGTGGTGATTTCCAGTGGTGTGGAGGAGATTCGTCAATTTCTTTACTATTCTCACTATATCTTCTATCATTCTTGGATCTCAATGATAAATGTGTCTACCTTCTATCATCATTCTCTCTTTCTATCTATTATACTCTTTCTCATATATACAATTATACGGACATGCTTACTTTCTTCTCTAGATCCTCTGATTGCTTACTACGCTCCTCTTTCCCTTATGAGTCATTCAAAATACTACTCAGCAATCCGTTGCTACTCTCGCGGGGTCCACAGCTCTTTATTCTTATCTGCTCAAAGCTAATAGCATTATGTCCCGCGAGTGGTGAACTTATAGGGGTGTTTTCCAAAAATATTATTTGCTAACTGGCCAAAAAATAAACAGAAGCACTGGAAAATATATATATCTTCGCGTTAATTAATCACTCCATACTCGTCGGACTTACTTTGACTTCCACATTTTTCAATCTTTTAATGTATGCCTTTAATCTTTTGGATCATTCAATAAACTGACTTTTTCTTATCCCATACATTTTTTTAAATTTATTATGTTAACATTTATTCGTACCATCATAATAGGTATATAGTAATATATATATAGTATATATATATAATATATACTATAATACTAATATTATTACTATATATTATATATATATATATATATATATTAATATTATATATATTAATATATTATTATATATATATTAATATTATTTTATATATACTATATATATATAATATATATATTATACTATATATATATATATTTATATTTATGTGGGATTGACATCGTATATATATACTGATATTATAGGTAATATTAAAAGGTCCGTCAGAGTTGTCAATACAACATCGTATGTTTTCTATTTTAGAATAAAGTTACAAAGATGGATATTGATTTTTTATTAGCAAACAAGTAACATGATTATTTGTATTTCATATAAGTAATTCTTCTTAAACCCAAACGGTACTATATATATATATATAGCTTAATATAACGGGTGATTTGATTAATTATACTAGTACTAGTAATGGTTTTAATGATTTATTTAACAGAAACTGGTCGTGTATACTGGTTTTTGTTGATCTCAAATTACTTTTTAAAAATTCTTCTCAAATTTCCCTATAATTAATTTACAGCACATATGGTTATTTTAATTCATTTAATGTTATCGCAGACTACCTTTTTAATATTCAAATTCATGAGCGGTGATGAAATCTATTAGAAACTTACTTATCAGTAGGCATATTCTCACTCAAAGAAAACTATGTTACTATATATTTTCACAATATTTGCAGATTACTCAACACTTCTGACCAAATATGCCAAAGATATAACATTAATGAAACTGGGTTCATATAAGTACTGGAATACGTTCTTGAACGATTATGTGGCTAGTACTTTAGATATACTTGGTCAGAGACGTGGTTTATATCCTATCATGAGAGAGATAAGGATATTAATATTTTTAGAGTTCTCCCTCTAAATGACAATTACTTTAGGTATTATTACATTTGAATACTTATTCTTAATTTATTTAGATTCATTTTCTAGCAAAATCTAATTATTAAATAATATAAATTGGTAAATTTACTGAATATAAAGTTGTTGCAATTGTTATTGAATCTTTTCTTAAAACTAAATACTTATTCAAATTGGTATTTATCCATAATAATTGATACTTTATTATATTATTTCTTTATTCAATCAATAATTATTGAGTAATAAAGTCTGTCAACAAAACAGGTAATATATTACAGTTTATTTATCTGTAGATTCCACTCTAGACCTGTCTCATGTAAGGTTACTATGAAGAAACTGTTATTATGTATAGGTATATGTCTCGACTTAGGTATATATATAGTAGACTCGCCTATTGGACACGACTTATCAATAAAACTTATCTCTAGTCGTGCGAAGTGATAGTAAGCTCTCCTAATCTGGTAAAGAGATATATTGAATATGGCATATCAAAGGATTCGTTGTCGTGAATTACCATCTCAAAAAATGCAATGTGAAAGTTCAGGCATATCTCATCTCGGGAAATCTCAAGAAAAACGCTTTATCGGAAATGTTAGTCGGTACCGTGTACTAGCCGTGGCAGAGAAAAAAGTAATCTCGCTTCAACATGTGTATAAATTTTGTGGAAAATTTGAAATAATTCAACATGTGTGATTTGAAAAATTTGTGATGAAAATTGAAACCAATTGGAGTTTGAGTAGAGCTTTGTAACCTAAGGATCTTACTATAGATTATATAGATATGTATATATTAATTAAATATATTTAAGTAATATTTATTTTTATTATAAACAATGTAAATATAAATACCGTTTAATTAGCTAAATTTATTAAATTAGCCAGCATAATAATGAATAAACTTAAAAAACTTAGAATCATAAAAACAAAAACAATAAAAAATATTTTTTTTTAGGATTATCATTTTTAAATAGAACTAAAAAAAGTTTTAAAAAATAAATAAAATAAAATAAAACCAAATTGGCAGATTTTTTCTTCTCTTCTCTTCTCCTCTCTCTCTCTCCTCTCTCTTCTATCAATTCTCTACTTCTATCTCTCTCATACTACTCTTCTCTCTCTCTTCTCTCTTTCTTCATCTCTCATCTCTCTCTTCTCTCTCTCTACTTCATTATTATATTATTTACCTATTGTGAGGTCTTTCGTTGAATTACTATGTTGTATTAGTAAGCTCTCGACTAAGTTTAAACTGCTGCTTTAGATAGCAGGTAACAACTTTTTTTTTGGAAATTGTCAAGAATAATATGTGATTTTATTTTTCAGCTTCTATCATAACATAATGTATAATTGGGCTCTCATTTGATGTATTCATTTCTATCATTATGATTCATTATCTAAAAGTTTCCTCAACAGTGTACTTTGTCAAAGACTGGTAATGGTAGATAAGTTAATTCAAGGGCCAACACCTTCAATTAACTTGACAGGTTACTGATCTTAGAAATATTATTTTCTGTCATATTATATGCTTCTCAATTTATTAGTATCTTATTAATTGATGTCACACAGAGTAAAGGGGGTAAATACAATTAGAACTCATACCCAAAAAACATTTGAATTAAATGGAGGGAACTATGAATTTATGTTAAATGTTTATTAATTGTGGGGTTATTTTAGTTTGTAGTAATGATTTTTACACTCGCGCTCTCGTCAGGTCATTGCAAGACCCAAAATGAAGTTAGACTAGATGTATCTGTTATAATTATATATATGCTTTACACTTTCGGATTATTTATGATTAATATAACCGGTGCTATACTCTGAATAGTAAAGTACTTATATTCGCTATATTTTGAATATATGTTTCAATGTTTCAAATAAGGACAATATATTTAGCTAGAACTGTTGTACTCTCGCAGAATGCAAAATTTTTTTGCCATTATAAAAGGAAAAGATTATACTCAAATTAAATATGGATGTATATATGTGAGGCATCGACGTTCTTTTTTGAGTATAGATCGAATCTTACTCGCCAAAAATTTACAGAAGACAAGCACTTCGCAATTTAAAAACCTTAAGGTAACTCGACTTTTTAATGACTATATACGTGTTTCTCGTGCGTCTGTGAGTTTCCTCTCCATAATAATTACAATCTCAACTCTTGAGCAAACAAAGACGAGAAGTACTCAGAAAAGTAGTTAGCAAGTCGATGTCTCGCGAAAAAGAGTCTCTCTTCTAGTTGTTAACCATATAATCATTTAGATGCTAATAGTATAGATGTGAGTATTCAAGAGAAAGAGAAGTTTAATACAGTTATAATCTCATCAACAAGTATACTCTGAGATAGCTCGCGACTAGACATATCTCTTATTTGATAGTTAGAGAATCTCGCAGCATATTCATTTAAACAAATTATTGTGTGTATTTAGCTTCATATAACTCATTTTGTCATCCCAACTTCTATTTATAGAGGTTTACATCATTTTATAGGAACACAATGATAATATATCCATGACAAGATAAATCTCAACGAATGATTTCATGTAGGAGACAACATTAACTCATAAATTTTATTATTATATATATATATAATGACATAGTTTCCTAATCAGGCTATTTCCCTAATGTATTAGAATTCAATATCTGGAATTGTTTACCTCTTTGGTGTATGATTGATTACAAATTGCCATGTGGTGAAAGATCCTTATTTCTCAAAATTGGACTCGAGGATAAAAAATTGAATTATAGGAATCATTACAATGTATCAATCATATTATAATATTGTTGACTACTGATGATCCTACATATGTGTCTGTGAATTAAAGTTGGACAAGCTTACCTGTTATTAGTTTATTCATTTTGATGACGTCATCGAATGACTTTGCTTTTGTCCCCAAAGCAAAGAAAAAGAATATATTTTAATATGTAGTCCTCAATGTTTTGACGAATTCTTATGGTTATAGGTCCTAAACTTCATCCCCTATATAATTATATTAATATAATATAATATATTAATATATAATTTATAACATATATATTTAATTATATATTAATATATTTATTAATAATATATATTATTATAATATATATATATATACTATTATAAGGCCAGCATCCCGTAAAGAGTTTCAGGCATGTAACTTATGTGAATATAACTCCATAATAAAAAACACCTTCGTACAGGGATAAAATATTAAATAATAACATTTTTTTTGATTTCATGGATAAAAATGTCTCTTCATCCGATTAGTAAATTTATATAAATAATAATATTTATATATATTTTTTTGTATTATAATTACTTAACGTCACAATCATAATAATTTAGTAATTTTTCATTAGACCTGAAAACCTGTTTCAAGCTCTGATTGTCCTTGAAAGCTGCAGTAAGTTTTCTTCTAGGGGAGCAAAAGTTGTACCTAAAATAACCGTTTTGGAGAGAATAAAATAATTATAATTATTTTTAATTTTATGATATTCCTTTTAGGGGGTTTTCGAGCTGTTATTATAGTATAGGCGAGAAAACCTCACTAGACTCTTATCTTAATATTATATATATATACTATATACGTATTATCTTGTTTATCTACGTATGTAGCGTATTTCAGTCTTACTAAGTTTGTTATTAAAAAAAAAAAATCAACATTTATGAGAAAAGCTTATCCTTAGTCATATAATACTCATCTTGAGTATTCCGATTTTGTTTGATTTATCTCAAAAATAACATTTTGATTTCAATGATTTCTCAACAATTTATTAACATATTTTTGATTTGCTCATATTTAAATATAGCTGTTATAATTTTTTTATTATATTATTTATTTAATAATTTATCCGTATATTATATACCCGGTAAATTATGAGTATAAAAATGTTACTCTATACTGATTAATAAAATTCGATATTATTTATTTTCGATATATATATATTAGTGTATACCTTTTTATTTTTAGTTTTTTATATATATACTATGGCCTGGCCCTTTTCGGGTTATGATATCCTTGACTACATTATATATATTAACTTATTATATAATTTTATATATTATATATTAATATATTAATATATAATATATCATATCTCTTATATCTAATTTTATGATATTATAATATATATATTATAATATATAATATATATATATAATATATATATAGTATATTTATATATATATAATTAATATATATATATATATTTATGTTTTAATTATATATTTAATATATATTATATATATATATATTAATTATATATTTATATTTAAATATTAATATATTATATAATTAATATCATTATATATTATATTTATATTATATATAATATATATATATATATATATATAATATATATATATTAATTGTACTCTCAAAAGGGGCCGAAGGTCACTAGTGGGGTTCATGAGGGCCTACCTACTATCCTAATTAAAGGATTATTTTAAAGCTCTCGCACTTTAATAACCTTTTCTAATGTTTTTGATTTTGAATGCGAAGATACTCTTCTAGAAACCCTATAATCCTCTCGCAATGGCCTCGCATCAGCGAATACATTTTTTTGAAATCATAATGACTCTCAACAAGGACTATTGGGTGAAAAGATACATAATTAATCGTTAGGGTATGGAAGCAAAGTTTTTTTAATTTAATAGAAGTTTGATTCTATATGAGTTGTTCTCCATTCCCACTTCTACGAATTTTATCAGAACGAAATTTGGACGTGGTATTTGTATTGTCTAAAGGTCTGTTGTAAGAGCATTGTAATCTCGCGAGAACTGACTCCTACGTGTCAATTAATAAATTTTTAACATCGTTTCGCAAGCAGAGATTAAAGAACATGCCTTTTTGAAACAGGAGACTTTTGGCCCAGGGGATATATATATGGTTAAAGCCTTTTCGAGCATAACCGAAAAAATTAGCAACAACCTATTTAATTTACTCCTAAAGTAATTTATATATTTTTATTTTTCTCTAAGCAACTCTGTTTTCGTTTTTTGATTTGTTATAAAATTTCTCATTTTCTAGGTTTATTTTCTTTGCTTTTTTAACTCACGTTTCGCATCAGCGGAGCAATTTATTGCCACTAAATGTCCATAATAGTAGCAAAGTGTAACATCTCTCAAATTTAAAGTGTAATTTGTCCTTATCTACTATAAGTGGATAACAGATCTTAAAGAGTGATTCGACGATACTCACGCGACACCATGCGAACTGTTGTGCATTGCGAAGTTTTTTACTCCTCTTTAATTTCCTATTTTCAAGTTTACTCTATAGCCTCATCTAATTTTTCTTTGTACTCCAAATCCAAACTTCTAAGACTTTCAATCGTTTTTTCATAATCTGAAACACTTATTCTTAAATTATTAACTTCATCCACAGCTTTCTGATAATCTGTTTTAGATATCTATTAAGCATCAAAATCATTACCCAATTTTTTAAATAAATTTTATTTGTTCTGTTCGTTTGTTTTTTCTTAAGCAATTTATCATTTCTCTCATTCACAACGTGCACTCCAGAAAGATGAAAGAACTAATCATGAAATCTTAGGGTGATTTTATAAGTGTTCATTACATATTCTACTAACAATATAAACTTAGTAGTTTTAAATAGACTTCATCCACAGTTTGTAAATCTGTTTGTATATCCATCACATTTTGTCTCAGCAACAATACTTTTTTAAACATTTTTGAAATTTACAGAAAATATTTTTTATTTTATTTATTTCTAATATATATATTATAATATATAATTATATATATATATTAATAATATATATTATATATATATATATATATATTATTATATTAATATATCTATTTATATTATATATATATCTTGAAGATCCTGACCAGCTTCTATTCCATCTTAATGGCCATATATTTATTATATTTATATTAAACCTACTAAATTATTATTTTAATCGATACACATATATGAACACTCCAACGTCATTACATTAGCTGTTTATATAAGTAGTGTAGCTGTCTTTGTTTGTATATTCAGTATTAGTTGATTGAAAACATAGAAAAATTAAATAAATGTACTTTTTTTTTGTAATCACACTCACACGAAAGTTAAAGTAATGAACTTAATTATTTTGAGAAATTTTCTTAGTTTTTACTTCTTTTTTGTTGTTGTAGATAGAATAGTGATAGCTCGATTGTCAGATGTGAAGGAAGAATGTTGACCAAATCCTAGATCGTATGTTTTATAAATGTTCTGAACTCTTTATCCAACATCACTTTTTTATTATCCTTAGGCTAAGTATTGTTGTAAGGCTTTGATTTTGCTGATAGATTTTTTGTAAAGAAAAATGCATTTTTTTATTAGCATTACTTTTGCTTCACTAACTGTTTAAAGCAAAATTTTTTTCGGACTATATGAATTTTTGTTCTAAATTATATGTATTTAATAATATTATAGTGTGTAAATATATTAATAATTAATTATATAATTAATTATTAATTAATAAAATAATAATATATATAAATAATAATAATACATAGTAATAATGGGTGTGTGATGTATAGTGGTAATATGTGTGATTGTGTTGTGTTGTGATTTACTGTTATTGTGTTTGTTATTCTAATTCTAATTGTAATTATAAATATATTAT
>JABUQX010123878.1:0-27500 GCA_015478945.1 Trachelipus rathkii | reverse complement strand
CTGGAGAGAAGGAACATTTAACTTCAATATTTGTAAACTTAATAACCATAAAACCGAAGATTGCTATTGAAATGAAAAATATAATAATGTGTGCTGGAAATGTAAAAAAGGACACTTAATGATAAATTGCAAAGAAAATAATAATAAATCTATATATTTTAGTCAAAGAAATAATGAAAAACAGTATCAAGAAAAAATGACATCAATTATTAATACAGAAAAAGAAGAGAGAATAATAGTAGAAAGAAAAATGAACAGAACATTTTTCAAAAATAATGTAGAATATAATAAAAATAGAAGAAATTAAATATCTAAGAAGATGTAATGGTTATTATAGATTACAGGAAGTATAGAGACATGTAAATAGCGGAGAATTAGATTAAACAAAATTATTAGTGAATATCAAGATATCAATGATCACAAAAAAGGTTAAAGATGTAGTTTTGTATTTGGAAAAAAATCAGAGTATAAAATATTAAAAGAAATATTATTGCCTTGTATAATCAAAGGAAAGAGTTTGATTTAAAAATAAATGTAATAGAAGTGACATACCATTATTACTTGGTAAATCATCTGTGAAAAAGAATGAAATTAAAATTTTAAAAGCAGTAATAGCTTTCAATGGTGTTTTACAGCTAGATGAAGTGAAAACATTTGATAATGAAGAACATTCCTGCATATTATTGAATAAAAAACAAAAGGAAACATGTTGGATTAGTCAATTCAAAGAAAATTGGATAAAAGAACAGGATAGAAAAGAAAAACTGAAAAAAACTACATTAGACAATTTGCACATTGTGGAATAGAAAAATTGTTTAAAACAATAAAGAAATGCTAATGAAAAACAAGTAACTGAAGAAGATTATATTGGAATTAATGTAAGAAAAAAATGAAGTGCTTTTCATTAGTTGTGAAAATATGTTTAAATAAAAACACTTCCATCAAAGACCATTGGGTAGTTTAGGTTTGCCATTAGCCAGTAAATTTAATGAAATAATTCAATTGGATGTTGGTGAATTTCAGAATATTTTTTTTTTTAGTAATAATAGATTATGCAACAAGATACACACAGACAGTATGGTTAAAAAATAAAACAAGTAAATAAATAATAGGATTGATTGAAAAATGGATTATCTATTTTGGAAGTACCTAATGGCATTATGTCTGATGCAGGACGAAAATTTCAAAATGAAGATATGGAAACATTTACTACAAAAATGAATATCAAATTAATGAGTACAGCGGCAGAAAGCCCAAAGAGTAATGGTTTATGTGAAAAGGTAGTAGGATTACTTAAGGAATCATTATACAAATTAAAACAGGAAGGACATGACAGAAAAAATAGTATGGCATGGGCAATTTTTTCTAAAAATGGACTAACAAATTACTTGGGATATGCCCCTAACCAACTTGTTTTCGGAAGAAATGTAGGAATACCAAACATAATAGATTGTGATAACTTAATAATAAGTGAAAAGAGAGATACAGACGATATGATTGAAGAATTATTAGATACAATAGACCAAGCTAGAAATATACATATAAAGAATGAAAGTTCAGAGAAAATAAAACGTGCATTAAGAAGTCAAATAAGAGAACATATTTCAAAAAATATAAATATAGGTGAAGAATTTTTTATAAAAGAAATATTGATAAAGAATGGAGATGACCAGCTAAAGTAATGTGTGTAGATGGGAAAACCATCATAGTAAAACATGGAGGTACTTTAAGAGCTGTATCAAAAGTACACTGAACGAGAATTCAAAGAAATAGAATAAATGAAAATAACAAAGAACTTGAAGATAAAGAAGATGAATGTGAAGAAGAAGGAAATGAAAACACAATAGATCACTCAAATGAGAATAGGAATAATATAGATGGTTATGGTTAAAAATTATAGATGAAACTGATAATGAAAAAGAAAGTCAAAGGGAAGATGAAGAAGAAATGAAATCAATTAATGAAAATGAAGAAATTGATCCAAAAAATGTGAAATTTATAAATATTACGAAATGAAATTAAAAAATAATGAAGATATATTAAACTCCTATGTTATTTATAGAGCTGGCAAAGCAACAAGTAAAATGTATAATAGAGGTTATAACATACGCAATTTAAATACAGATAGAATATTTGATATAGACTTGAAAGAATTTGAAAAAATATATGAACTGGATATAATTGAAAATGAAGAAAATATAGAGGAAGAGTCATTAGATACAAGTGAGTAGGAGATAGTAATGAAATAGATAGTGAATATGAAAATGAAGATGAAAATGAAGAGGTAAATCAGTTATTATAATCATTCTAATGAAGAAGTTAAACAAGCCAAAATGAAAGAGATAGAAAATTGGTAGAAGAATATTGTTTTTGAAGAAGTAAAAGATAAAGATGTTAAAGCAATTAATGTAAGATGAGTAATTAGTGAAAAACTATTGCAAAATAACGAGAAAAAATTTAAAGCTAGATTAGTAGCTAAAGCAGTGGTGCGAAACCTGTAGCACGCGGGCAACATGTTGCTCGTGTAGCGTTCTAATGGGGCTTGCGACTCGCGTATTCAGATTTATTACGTTTATTAAAAGTTAAATAGTTATTATATATATATATATATATATATATATATATATATATATATATATATATATAATATATTATATTATATAATATATATAGTATATATATAATATTATATAGTATATAATATATATATAGTATATAGATTGAGGGGGTTCATTTTTTCTCATTCCAGTTTTATTAAATGCTAAAAGTTCTATTGGCCACAAGCGGCCTATAAACTGCCAAAAGTCTGTTTTGCCACAAGCGGCCTATAAACTGCCAAAAGTCTGTTTTGCCACAAGCGGAACATAAATTGTTAAAAGTCTGTTTGGCCACAAGCGGCCTAGGAACTTATTGAATAAATTGTTAAAAATTGCCACAAGCGGCTTTCAGAAGTGAAGATCAATATCGCTCCTGTTCACACCCTTATCAAAGGTCTGTTTTCTTTACGAATTGTGCAAACCAACCTTTGTAACATCACACCAGTTTCTTTACCTAAATATAATTTTTGTATTAATATAATTTTTGAATAACTAGCTTCATTTTTATAACTGCACTTCACTTTTGCATTTTTGTTTTAAATTCCCTTTTTCACTTTCTGGTGTTTTGATATTGCACTTTTGCATTTTTACTTGCACTAACCAACCTTTTTTTAGCCGCCTGCATGAGCATGGATATATGTAATACATATATGGGTGCACATGTGGGTGGTCGCAGTCAGGTTTCATAATTTATGTTTTATAGGGACCCAGACTGGGGAGCTGTTGTGGACTTTTTCCAAGTTTGAGACGGATGTGAGTGATTCTTGCATTGCATATGCCAACACCTAATAATAAAAATAAGGAAAAATTCCCAAAGATGCCAGCTTCCAAGGTGGGAAAAAGGTTGCCTTACTTTTGCATGCAATAATACTGAATCAACTTTTAGGCCTATGTGCCAAATCTAATCAGTAAAAGAATAGATGATCATCCAGTTTGTTCAAGTGCCAAAAATACTCATAAAGATAAAAATTCTGTTCTGTCATCATTCCATCTAAATTTGACTATATACTTTATCACCAAAGTGCTAAAAATTGCAATAAGGATAAATATTGTGCTAGCTAAATTTGACCATATACTTTATCATTAAAAGTGCTAAGATTTGCATTAAATATAAATTTTGTAACACCTAAATTTGACCAAATAATATATGAATTTTGTATTACCTAAATTTGACTAAATAATATATGAATAGTTTCTTTCATTTTTGTAAATAAATATATATTTTTGGTGTGAGTGAACGAAATAAAGCTGGGAAAAAGGCGTGAGAGATAGTGTAAGTGAGAGTGTGTTTTATTTGTAACAAGACTTGTAAATAAATAAATTTCACTTATTAAAGTTTAAAAAGTTTGCTTTTGCGTGGTTCCCACTTCTCATTTCTCATCTCTTGTAAGTTTAGTGTTGCATACAAATAATTCTGAGGAGACTGTACCTGGGTATGTACCCCTTTTGATCTTTTGTCAATATATTATCTCTGAAGTATCCCTTTTCACCTTTTCATGATTTAATCCAAAAAAAAATATTAATTCTAGGCTACTGAGCAGCAGCGTAAGTGTTGGGAAAGAAACGAATATCTTAGTGCCAAAGCTGATCCCATCCATTGGAAACAGAAAAGTAGAGGTTTAAAACAGTTTGGAGGGTTGGTTACCTCCAGTTTAAGGTAATCCATGAATGTTTAGTTTTGAATCCGCTTCCACTGTCCTTTTTTTATACTCTCTTAACTCATCCCTCCTCCTATTCGTCTCTTTTCCCCCCAATATAAATTGGTAGCAGAGCGTAGTTTACTGCGCTTCTGCTTAGAGCCAATTATTGGGTTTTCTTTATTTCTTAAAGGTACAGTCTTTTGTTTAACATGTCAGAAGACGGCATGAATAATCATTCAGCAGACCAGAAGGAGGCTTCTGCGCCTCATTCGGAAAGGTCTGCACCTTCTAACCCCAACGCCCCGCTACCTCAAACTAATTTAGTAAATACAGTCAATATTGATAATGACAGTGACAGCGTTTATTACGCAAAATGCAGAGATGTTGAAAGTGATGACCGATTTTATGCAAATTTTTGCCCGGTCTAAAACTCCAAAAATTATACCTCCAGGTAAATTTATAGAGGGATCTGGGGAGACTCTTCCCCAGTTTCTTTCCCGCTTTGAGGACTATTGTTCAAAGAAATATCCAGGCTCTCCTGATGGAATGGTTCCTCTGTTGGGATCCCATTTGGAGGGGACCACCTTGGATGTCTATAGAGTGATTGCTAGGAATACAACGGATTACCAGGAGATGAAGACTCAACTGTTACAATGGTTCAGGGAAAAAATAAATAAAGAACAGAAACTGGAAACTGATAAATTTTCTGAAGCCAAGTTGCATGAAGGGGAGAGTATTCCAGTGTTTGCTATACGTTTGCTGGGATTGGCACAGTGTGCTTTTCCAGGATCGGATGTACAGAAAATGCAATTAGTAAGGAAGAAATTTCTCAAAAGTCTGCCATTGAAAGTGCAACAGCAAGTTGAGACTACATTAAGTACCATTGAAAATACTCTTGGTATACAGGTCCCATGGGATAGACTGGTAGCAATAGTGGACACTAATTATGAACCGCTACAGAAGCCAAAAGAATGTCCTAGGGTTCCCGATATAATTGATCTAACTGATGATGCAAGGATAAATACATTTTCCACAATACCACAACAGGTTTCAGGTTGTTGCCATTTCCAGAGGCCGATGTCCAGCAATAAAGAAGTGAACCCAGTTGAAAGTCAAGCATCTCAAGCATCATCTCGTCCAAGTTTCATTTCTCAGAGAAACTTCCCCTTTGTATCAAATTTTAATCAGAATAAAAGAGCCAATAATGGTCAAGCTGGCCAAAGTGTTTGCCACTTCTGTAAGAAAAAGGGGCACCTCATGAATCAGTGTCGGGCTAGACCCTTTTGCCAGCATTGTGGGAAACGGGGACATACCTTTAACGATTGTTACGCTGCCCAGGGAAAGTGCCTGCGTTGTAGACAAGAGGGACATACAGTGGAGAATTGTCCTGGGAGAAATGAAATCCAGGTATGCTGTCCTTATTGTAAAGATAAACACCTAGGAAAAAATTGTCCTGTAAAACCGGGAAACTAGAAGGCTCTGCTGTGGAAGACCTCACAACAGAGCCTGCAAAGAATTGTGAGTATCAAACGAATCAAAAGAATATGGATGATAGGCAATATCCTGGAGAGTCACAGGTGATTTTGCCAGAAATTAAGAAGGACAATCAAAGAACGTCACTTATAAATGAAGAAAAAACCCCTGTTCAGGATCATAGACCAACCATTATTGAGACTTTACAACAACAACAAGACGACAACCACAATATTATCAAACTTAGATTATTGAGGCCTGCAGAAGATACCTTGATTATAAAGGTTTGTGTCAGAGATCAGCCTAATTTAGGAAATCTTACCGCGTTTGTAGATACTGGCGCTGGAGTTAGTTTGATGGCCGCAAGAAGGTACCATCAGCTAGACAAAACAAAGTACATATTGACTGAAACTGTATTTAGAGGGATAGAAGGCATAGAGAGAGTGCGTTTTCCTGTACTTGGAGAAGTGCAGATTGCCCTGACCTTGTCCCCAGATTACACCATGAAGCCGGCCAGATTCATTGTGATCCATGATGAGGTCACTGATTATGACTTTGTGTTGGGATATGACATCTTGGAAAGTGAGCATTTGTTACCTGATCCTCGTGAAAAAGAACTAGTAAGCAGAAATGGAAATAATGTAAGGACCGTCGCCCGAGACATTAGAATCCCATCGCCAGAAATATTTCATTGTCGATTGATAAAAGATGTGAAAGTACCTCCTAGATCTTGTTCTGTGGTAGAGATTCAAGTGGACAACTTGAGGGTCAAACAAGGAGTTACCATGTTAGTAAATCCAAAGGAAAAATTATCAGTCAGAATAGACCCTGCAATTCTTAATATTACTAATAATCATGGTTTATTAATGATAGTGAATGAAAATGATACAATCAGAAAATTGAAAAACGGGCAAATAATAGGTGAAGCTGAAGAACTGGAAATGGAGAACCCTCCCATTCATATGGTAGAATTGACAGAAGCAGCTCCAAATGATACTATTGGTTGGACACCTGGTGGATTGATTGACGAATTTCGTCTTAGGGAGGCAGATATTTCCATTTGTGAACAGAAACAGGTTTTAGCCTTGTTACAGAAATATCCTACTGTTCTCAGTACTGGAGATTCTGACGTGGGTTGCACCTCTGTCATTAAACATAAAATAGAAACAACCACTGAAAAACCAGTACAGGTGCCTGTTAGAAGACTCCAAGGACCGGTATTGGCAGAGATTGAAGAAAATTGCCAGAAGTTAGAAGCCGAAGGTATAATCCGAAAAAGTTGTTCACCATACTCTGCTCCGGTGGTACCAATTAGAAAGGGCGATGGAACTATTCGTTTATGTATCGATTACAGGGAATTAAATAAGATTACCAAAGGGGATAGCTTTCCCATTCCCAACTTAATTGACATGTTGTTCAGTTTGAAAGGTATGACCTATTTTTCTACTATTGATTTAGTTAAAGGTTATTACCAAGTAGAAATGGAAGATAATAGTATTGAGAAAACGGCTTTTACCACTCCTTTATCCCATTGGGAATTCTTGAGAATGCCGTTTGGAGTGAAAAAATGGGCCTGCGACCTTTCAACGTGGTATGCGCCTTGCTTTAAAACACATCCCATGGAATGAGGTGATGGTTTATCTAGATGATGTTCTCATTATGAGCAAAACTTTTGCTCAACACTTGGAGTCCTTAGAAAAAGTCTTGAAAGCATTCCAAAGTACGGGATTCAAAGTAAAGCCCAGTAAAACATACTTATTGCGGAAAGAAGTCCAGTACTTGGGACATAAAGTTTCGGAAAAAGGAATGATGCCCCTTGCAAAGAACTTACAAGGCATACAAGATTTTCCAGCCCCAAATACAATCCGAAAACTTCGTCAATTCCTGGGCATGGTCAATTTTTATCGTAGACACATACCCAGATGTTCTGAGATTGCCAAACCCTTATTTAACCTCTTGGGCAAGAAAAAAGTTACATGGACAGGTGAATGTCAAGACGCCTTCGAACAGTTAAAACAAAGTCTTATAGAGCCTCAAATATTAATTTACCCAGACAGAACAGAGAATGCAAGTCCCCTCTTATTATATGTGGATGCCTCGAATATAGGTGCAGGAGCATGCTTGGCTCAGCAACAAGATGACGTTGAGAAACCCATTGCCTTTATTTCTACAACCTTTTCTCGCGCAGAAAGAAATTACAGTACAACAGAAAAAGAAGTTGCCGCAATTAGGTGGACTGTAAAGTCTTTAAAACCATTTCTGTATGGGATCAAAGTCCACATCCATACAGATCATAAACCGCTCTTGTACCTTAATAACATGCCCTTGGTTAATCAAAGAGTTGCCAGAACCCTGGAAGAGTTGAATGATATTGAATATGAGCTTCATTATATACCTGGCAAGCAAAACATTATTGCTGATGCCCTTTCCCGATCTCAAGAGGGCCAAGTGACTGAATCTCCTGAGAAATCTTTACATTCAGAAATACCACCTGGCTTTACCGAAGTTCGGATGCCAGGAGGAGAGATTCTCTTTTCAGTGTTTTTCTGTTGGAGAGTGGATCAAAAGATATCCACCAACAAATTCGGAACATGAGTCAAGAACTGATAGAAAATAGAGGCAAATATGGATTGCCTTGTGGTAAAAATAATAGAAGTATCCTAAAATATTTGCAACTTCAAAAACATCCAGGCCAATTACCATTGACGCCAGCTATTGAAGCATTTGCATTTTTGCATAAAACCCAAGTTTTAGTTTATTATGGAGATAGTCAACCACTTAGATATGGCTCTTCTAAAGCCGAAAAAGAATGCTTCTTATTATGCTTGGGAGGTTTTCATTATAATTTGTTGATGAGACTGGGACCGGGTCCTGAAAAATCGGAAAAAGATAAAGTCCGAGAAGTTACAGCTTTAAATGCCTTTCTTGAATATGACTTATTAAATGAATCCCAAGAAGATCTTGTGGATTTGGAAATCACCCCCCTGGTTGATACTGGTGGGGAGGCGGGTGATTTGATAAAGTTTTTCCGTCTTTCTGTTTGTGAAATCGATAATAATCATTTAGAAGAATTTGATTTTGACATTAATGAGGTAAAACAATACCAAAAACAAAATCCCTTGATCCAATCCTTGTATCGAGCAGTTAAATTTAACCGACCATTTCTACATGAACTGAAGCCATTTAATAGATTTAAAAGAGAAATTTTTATTTTGGAAGGGGTTCTGTATAAATATAATAAACAATATCAACCCACATATATCCTACCTTTTGATATCATGACTGATGTGGCTATTTTAGCTTATGCAAATTTTGCACATATCGGGAGAAATAAGTTGATTGAGTTAGTAACACGATATGCATGGCATCCAAGAATTTATAAAATTTGTTACGATGTTGCAGTTTCCTGTTACAAGTGCCAAAGTTCAAAGGGTTCTAATATCATTCATGCACCTCCCACTTGGAAGATTGACACAAGTTATCCATTTGAATTAGTTGCTGTGGATCTACTCCAATTTCCTCCATCTACTATGGGTAATAAATATGCATTTGTGATGGTTGATCATTTTTCAAAATGGACCATAGCAATCCCAATTAAAAACAAGCAATCAAAGACCCTAGCCAATGTTTTTCAAAGATATATGCTTCCTGTTCTTCCAAAGATACCCCAGCGGCTTTTATCAGATAACGGTAGAGAATTCATTGGCCCCGAGTTTGAGACAGTGCTACAGGAAAACAATATAAAGCATATTCTTACGACCCCATATTCTCCCTCTTCAAACGGCGCAGTGGAAAGAATCAATAGGACTATTAGTCAATATCTCAGAATGTCCCTAACAGATCCCCGTAAGTGGGATATGGAACTATCCAATGTGGTTTTGATTTATAACCACACGCAACATTCACAAACTCAATTAACACCTTGCGAATATATAATGAAAAAGGCGCATGACACCCATGTTGGATTGCAGTGTCCCCGAAATCGTCAAACATGGAAAAGAGGACATGATAACTACAAGCCCTATGAGCTACATCAGATGGTAGGGTTAAAGATTCATCACCCTGGGGACTTGGTAAGCAACAAATTCAAGCCTCGGTATGCAGGGCCTTTTGAAATAATACAAATAAATCAAAATCAAGTCACCTATATACTGTCATCACCATTGGAAGATCGTCAATATCGGGTGCACCATCGACAGTTGAGAAAATGGCAACTGCCACCAGACTACCTTAAAAATAATATATTATTCCGACAGAAAGGGTTGGACACACCCCAACCTTGGGATATGCCTGAGGCAACGCCTGTTGAAGAAATGGAACTGCCCATGGTTGTACCAGTGGTAGATGAAGAGTTTCAAAGCATACCTAGAATTAATGAAGATGATGATGATGATGATGATGATGATTACGACGATGATGAAGAATTCTTTGAAGGATTCCATTTTTCTGAGGAAGATAAAATTAAAACTTTACAACATATGGAGACCTTGAAGAGAATTCAAGAAAATATTACCACTATTTTACATGTAGAACACCCTGTAAATTTGCAAACTTTGCAACTCACTTTGACAAGTCCTTCACCAGAGGAAGCAGATGTATGTCACCACATTCCTCTAAGTGAGGAAAGCATTTATCAATTTTCTGAAGAGAGTGTACTCGCATTACCTCGTCAATCCCTTTCTGAATTCTTACAAGAACATCTTATTCGAAGTCAATCTGCTTTGCGGTTGCGTAGTCAGCAGTTTCCTGAAAGGCCATTAAGTTTTAAAGAATATCCCACAATAATGGACAACTCTCTGGAAGCCATTAGGACCAGACTTTCATTAACTTCATCAACACCAAATTCTTTGCAGTCTCCAGAGAATGTGCAATCTCCAGAATCGCAAAGATTTTCTGGATTTTCTGATTCTCAATTTTCGGGTTTTTCAGGAACTGATTTGAATACTGTTGACTCTGTTGACAATACTGAGAGAGGCATTGATAAGCCGATGACACGATCACGAGGGAAATGTTTGGAACTCCCAAATGTACAACCAAAAATCTTGGAAAGAAAACGAAAGCAAAATCTAAAAAAAAAAATAATAAGATTATATATAAATTTATTTAAATTTAATAATATATATGATAATATATATATATATATATAATTATATATATATAAAAATTGTCTAATTTATGTTGAATATAATATAAGTATCTTTTATCGTATAGTTAGTAAATTAATCAGAGAATTTATTGCAAAGATTAATAATTTATTTTAAATTTTTCAGTACTAGTCATTGGTCACTCTTGGGTGACAGACTTCAAAAATCATCCCTCAAGAAGTCGTATAGAACCCCCACTTGCTACTATTCATTATGCTGACTTTCCTGGGGCTAATTTAGCCAAATTAAAAGAAAAACTCCCTGAAGTATTAGATGATACATATACCCTCGTAATAGTCTTCACTCTCATTACTGAGGTATTCAGAAAAGTAAATTATGGAGGATCCAGAACTAAACAGCCTTATCATGTAATTATCAAGAATCCTGACTTTAGTCTCACTGAGTTTTCTAACAAATTTGGAGACTTTGTAAGGAAATGTAAGGAAATTAACCCTTCAGTTGTGGTGTATTTGATGGTACCTCCATTTTTAGATCTAGTATATTACAACAATCTACAGTCCCACCAGTTTCCTTCCCATTTGAAAAGACAATATGAGCAAGACCCGGACTTTTCACAACAAAAGCTCCATCAAATGGTGATGGAGGTCCACAGAGATTTGCAAAGATTGAGAGGAAGTAGTGTAGGTTGGTGCTCAAAACAGGTATACCCAGTGATGTATGCGATTCAGCCCATGAGACAGAGAGAATTTGTAAAACCTTTTGCCACTGGTCAGATGTTAACACTGGGGGACCAAGGCTTCCTAAGGGATGGTTTACATCCAAAGCCTATATTGATTGATAACATTTGGCGACGACTTTGTAAAGCCAATTGTTTTTCTAGAACAGAGTTTGTCGTGGCCCCAGGGGATTCAGAGGCAAGGTCACGTGGTCTTCCATTGTTAAGACGAGGACTGATGGAGAGAATAGAACACCCAGAGACATTGTTTGTTCGTCGAGTAAGGAGTCCTGAAATTCCCGTTGAAGGGTCGGAAACCTCAGCAGTTGTACCTAAGTTGTGCAGAATTCTGAAGAGAGAAATAGACCTTCAACTTCTGGTCTTATGCCTTTAGTGGATTGGCCATCAACAGAAGTGACTCCTATGGTGGTTGACTTAGAACCTAGCCATAGACGGAGAATTTCTCCAATTAGAACACCAAATAGTGAGCCAGGAAATACCACTCAAGAAATCTCTCAAAATAATCAAAATAATAATTTCCCTATAAGTAATAATGTCCCTCAAAACCAACCAAGACCAGAACAACAAAGAACATGCTTAAGAACCACCACCAGTAGTAGCCCGAGTAGAGACCTTCAACATAGAAGATCCCATCAACATAGAAGATCCCCAAACAGAAGAAGATCACCAAGACCTCGCCAATCACATCCAAATGAGGACAGGGCTGGAAGGAGACAAGGGACAATTAGGAGGGTTTATCAAGAAAATATACGACCACGATCTCTCAGTACCCGGAGTGAATCTGAAATGAGACAAAGAATCACAAGATTTGTGTTACAATCTCAGGGATATTTGTCAGCTCGGGGGCAGGAACTTTCAGAGGAGGAAATAAGAGCAATAATCAAGCGCTTATTGTAACTTGGGTAATTTACCCAATTTTAAACAAAAAAAAAAAAAAAGTTTTATTTTGTCTGCAAGAATGTTTTATTTTTTTGATTTGAAGAAAAGAAGATTTTATTTATTTCCATAAAGAGGTTTTATTATTTTGAACGTTTTGAACAAGGAATTTTCATTTATAAAAGATTAAGTAATGGATTAGAAGGCTACTCATGCAAATGAAACCTCAATATCACTACTAACATTCAAAAGTAAAAGCAAGTATATTTCCGTTGTTAGCCAACAACGGGTGGGGAGGAATGAGGAGGTTCATTTTTCTCATTCCAGTTATAAATTGCTAAAAGTCTATTTGGCCACAAGCGGCCTATAAACTGCCAAAAGTCTGTTTTGCCACAAGCGGCCCATAAATTGTTAAAAGTCTGTTTGGCCACAAGCGGCCTAGGAACTTATTGAATAAATTGTTAAAAATTGCCACAAGCGGCTTTCAGAAGTGAAGATCAATATCGCTCCTGTTTACACCCTTATCAAAGGTCTGTTTTCTTTACGAATTGTGCAAACCAACCTTTGTAACATCACACCAGTTTCTTTACCTAAATATAATTTTTGTATTAATATAATTTTTGAATAACTAGCTTCATTTTTATAACTGCACTTCACTTTTGCATTTTTGTTTTAAATTCCCTTTTTCACTTTCTGGTGTTTTGATATTGCACTTTTGCATTTTTCTTGCACTAACCAACCTTTTTTTTAGCCGCCTGCATGAGCATGGATATATGCGCCTGCATGAGCATGGATATATGTATATATACATATATGGGTGCACATGTGGGTGGTCGCAGTCAGGTTTCATAATTTATGTCATGTCTTATAGGGACCCAGACTGGGGAGCTGTTGTGAACTTTTTCCAAGTTTGAGACTGATGTGAGTGATTCTTGCATTGCATATGCCAACACCTAATAATAAAAATAAGGAAAAATTCCCAAAGATGCCAGCTTCCAAGGTGGGAAAAAGGTTGCCTTACTTTTGCATGCAATAATATTAAATCAACTTTTTAGGCCTATGCGCCAAATCTAATCAGTAAAAGAATCGATGATCATCCAGTTTGTTCAAGTGCCAAAAATACTCATAAAGATAAAAATTCTGTTCTGTCATCATTCCATCTAAATTTGACTATATACTTTCTCACCAAAGTGCTAAAAATTGCAATAAGGATAAATATTATGCTAGCTAAATTTGACCATATACTTTATCATTAAAAGTGCTAAGATTTGCATTAAATATAAATTTTGTAACACCTAAATTTGACCAAATAATATATGAATTTTGTATTACCTAAATTTGACTAAATAATATATGAATAGTTTCTTTCATTTTTGTAAATAAATATATATTTTTGGTGTGAGTGAACGAAATAAAGCTGGGAAAAAGGCGTGAGAGATAGTGTAAGTGAGAGTGTGTTTTATTTGTAACAAGACTTGTAAATAAATAAATTTCACTTATTAAAGTTTAAAAAGTTTGCTTTTGCGTGGTTCCCACTTCTCATTTCTCATCTCTTGTAAGTCTAGTGTTGTATACAAATAATTCTGAGGAGACTGTACCTGGGTATGTACCCCTTTTGATCTTTTGTCAATATATTATCTCTGAAGTATCCCTTTTCACCTTTTCATGATTTAATCCAAAAAAATATTAATTCTAGGCTACTGAGCAGCAGCGTAAGTGTTGGGAAAGAAACGAATATCTTAGTGCCAAAGCTGATCCCATCCATTGGAAACAGAAAAGTAGAGGTTTAAAACAGTTTGGAGGGTTGATTACCTCCAGTTTAAGGTAATCCATGAATGTTTAGTTTTGAATCCGCTTCCACTGTCCTTTTTTTATATTCTCTTAACTCATCCCTCCTCCTATTCGTCTCTTTTCCCCCAATATAAATTGGTAGCAGAGCGTAGTTTACTGCGCTTCTGCTTAGAGCCAATTATTGGGTTTTCTTTATTTCTTAAAGGTACAGTCTTTTGTTTAATATGTCAGAAGACGGCATGAATAATCATTCAGCAGACCAGAAGGAGGCTTCTGCGCCTCATTCGGAAAGGTCTGCACCTTCTAACCCCAACGCCCCGCTACCTCAAACTAATTTAGTAAATACAGTCAATATTGATAATGACACAGTGACAGCGTTAATTACGCAAAATGCAGAGATGTTGAAAGTGATGACCGATTTTATGCAAATTTTTGCCCGGTCTAAAACTCCAAAAATTATACCTCCAGGTAAATTTATAGAGGGATCTGGGGAGACTCTTCCCCAGTTTCTTTCCCGCTTTGAGGACTATTGTTCAAAGAAATATCCAGGCTCTCCTGATGGAATGGTTCCTCTGTTGGGATCCCATTTGGGGGGGGACTACCTTGGATGTCTATAGAGTGATTGCTAGGAATACAACGGATTACCAGGAGATGAAGACTCAACTGTTACAATGGTTCAGGGGGGAAAAAAATAAAAAAGAAACAGAAACTGGAAACTGATAAAATTTCTGAGGCCCATGTTGCATAAATATATATATATATATATATATATATATATATATATATATAATATATATATAGAAATTAATCTATTGCTTTATTTTTTTTTTTTTTTTGATATATATATAAATATTAGCTTGATCAAAGAAGAAACTGATTATTATTATTTACATATATATATATATATATATATATATATATATATTATACCAAAACATATATAATAAATAATATAATAATATATATATATATATTATAGATATATATAGTATATAGCTATAGCGTTGGGCGGGTGACTGGGCCCACCTTTTTAAGAGGGGTTCGGTCCACTCTAAATAAAAATAAAAAAAATTAATCAAAAATTTCACCTAATTTTCAACCCGCCAAATTGTACTACAAACGACAAAAAAAAAAAAAAAAAAAAAACCCAAAAAAAAAAAAAACAAAAAAAAAAAAAAAAAAAAAAAAAAAAAAAAAAATGTTTTATTTTTATCTTTAATTTTATTTATTTTTTATATTTTTTTTTATTTTTAATAAATTAGGTAAAAAATGCCCTTCAATAGAATTTCACCTTTGAAAATGTGAGTTTTTTTAACTGTTGTTATAAAATGAAAAATTGCTGGATTTTAATTATTTTTCAGTGTATACACTCGAGTATGTTAGCTTAAACTGGCAAAGTAAATTTTGTTCCAAACAGTACAGTAGCTAAATCACGGGGCCTAACTTGGTCCATATATCACCCCCATAAAATTTATATAAAATTAAACCATTTTTAGTTTTTCGTATTTTAATATTTTAGAAACATTTATATGTATAATTAATCTAAATATAACAAAAAGTACTTATATTAAGAAAAAGTTAAATAAAAAAAGTGAAATTTATAAAAAATACGAATTCCAAAATGCAAATTTTTTGACCCGGAAGGATGGGTGAGTAGGAACACCACATTTTATTTCCTATTTTATGTATCATTATTGATATACTTATTACTAATTTTAATATTGATAAACAATTATATATTATAGTAAAAATTAAAATATAAAATTGAATTATACGTAAAAAGAGGAATTTAAACAGATGTCCGATTCACCCCTCAATGGTGGCCCAATTCACGCCTCCAAGGAAAGTTCGAATGAGCTTTATTTAAACTTTAATTAAAACATATTAATATTAGAATCAAATATTTTTTTTTGTGGCTTATTAACCTACTATATGGCCTTGAATTTCAGAAAAGAAAAAATTCTAAAAGTTCATTAGGGGGAAAAGTCAGGAGTGGAAAGAAGGGAGTGTCAATTTTAAACCCTTTAAAGTGGGTCAAAAAGTCCCGCCTGAAGATAATATATATATAGATATAGCTAAATATATAATATTATATATAATATATAATATATATATATATATATATATATATATATATATATATATATAGTATATATATATATATATATATATATATTATATATATATGTAACAGAGAACAGGGCAGTAAGGCATAAAAAGTGCACCGGATAAAAGCCTTATCGTTATAAAGCCTTGTTCTCCAAGTAGTACACAAAATTAAAGAAAATTTATTTCAGTTGTTTAAGACTATTTAGGAATTTTAATATATAAGTAATAATCGGGAATTTAAAAAAAAAAACAGTAAAGAAAAGTAAGAAAAATTAAGTGTGTACCTTGAAGAAAAGTGAGAATGTATCTTCTATTATTGCCTTCGCTCCAAGATACCATTAGGCATTTCGAAGAATCTCCAACGCGGGTCGCAAATGCCTCTAGAACTTCATTTCAGTTCATTGGTGCTGATCGTCTGTGTGTGACTTGTGTTGGTTTTGAAGTTACGATGTTACACTTTATTAGAATTAGATTCAAGAAGAGAGTACTTTATAGATGATAGATAAGAAGGATAGAAAGAAAAAGATGTGTTGGTTTTATTTTTATTAACTTATAATTAATTGAAATATATTTTTATACAAGATTTTAAAGGTTAAGGTTAAGGGAAACCATCAGGTTAGAATATTGGTTATACAGACTTAAGGTTAGGGTACTTAATAGTTAGGTTTTATTTTACAAATGAAGTATGGGCGAACTCTATGGAACGCACATACTTTCAGGACTTAATTTTAATAAATTATCAGTGTTCTGTGTTTCTGTGATTCCTGGTATCTGGTTCAAGACTTTAGTGTAATTCAGGTTGGAATGTGTGGAATGAACTTTCAAACAAACATTCACACGTATATACAGAGTGTTCAAAATTCAAAAATATCACATTACAAATAAACTTAGCTTAAGATTTACACTCAAGAAAAGACATTTTACATTCCTTATATATTACTAGTTTTTGCGTTGGGTTCAGATTCGATCGATCACGGAGGTATGAGAATTATAATGGGCAGTTTTGTCAGTGCTCTTTCGTATAAACCAGCTAGCATCTATTAGAGCACAGCCTGCAGAACTGTGCTATGGTCAAGATGAGTTGGTAAAAGTTTTATTATAATCCTTGAAAGGCACTGCACGATTTCACCCTTAAGTTAGTTTTTGGGGCCTCAAAACCTCGAATGTTATTAAACAAAATCTGGGGACTATTGGCCCAGCACTGGAACCCTAGAATTATAATAATATATTATAATCTAGTCTATATATAATTATATTTAAATTAACGAAAGCTTGATTATTTAAACTAACCCTTTAAGTCAAAAGAGGGGATTTCAAATTGTTGTTTAATCACTTGGGGGCACTTGAAGGAATGGAATCACTAGATGTCTGACTGATGGACTGCAATACAAATTTAAGTCCATTTGAGTTTATCATTTTAATTTTAGGTTTATGCAGCCATTACAAATATTTTAAATCAAAATCAGAATTATGGAAAAAGTTTAACACTCACCTTGAGAGTGATGTTTAGGAACATTCAGACAAATTGGACATTCAAGGATACTATTGTGTCAATAATTACTGATAGATTAAGATTACTGATAATACAATACTAAGTGTGTATACTATTTGCTGATATATCTGATGCTTTATTTGTAAAAAGAAAATTGAGAACATAAGTAAATGCTTGAGTATTAAAAGTTGAATAATATATACAGTATAAAATAATGAGTGGTAAAGCATATAAATATATAATAAGATAAACAAAAATAATAACGTTCCTGGTTTAACTATTTTAATTGTACAAAATGGTTAGTTATACCCTAAAAGTAGGTATAACTATCAGTTGACTGTTGTATTAAAATTATATGAACCAGGGTGTAACAGGCCCCCTTACATCCTCCCCTGCTAAGTCTAAACCCCCGCTTAATTTTCGACGAGGGAGATAAACAACCAAGTCAGTGAGGGTTAAAACCAGCGGTGGAGGAGAGGATGGAAGGTCTACCTGTGTTCAGGTGTTTTTGCTTGAACCAAGGATTCTGTGACTGTTTTATATATCTTGTATATTTTAGGATAAACAAAAATTTTATATTTTTAAATATATCAGAAAATTAACAGTTAATTATTTAAATATTTTAAATTGACAAAGAGATAACTTTTTAATTTTTTAATTTTTGCTTTTTCTGATATTTTTCTCTGCATGGTCTAGGTTAGGTTCAATTATTCGTTTTGAACTTAAAATGCAGAGGTTATTGTATGTGAAAAGAGAGAAAGGAATATGTGGGAAAGATAGGTGAAACAGGCATTAGAAACTTTTCCCAGCAAAAACAAAGATAAATTATTAATCAATAATTAATAAATCCATATAAAATTATTAAATCATTATTTCAAAAATTATTATTTCATTAGAAAATATTAATTCCATTTTAAAATAATATCATTATATCATTAGATTAGGTAAATTTCATTAAATTTAGCATAATAATAAAATTCAAAAAATTCAAATAAAATAGCTTTAAATATAAATATATTAATAGTGATGAATGCCTCTTTTTATTAATCATTTTCTGATTAATTCACCATTCTTCCACTTCCATTCAACTAATATACCTTCTCACATTATTCAGGTAATGAAATGGCTAACACCTCCGTTAAATCAATATTGCATCAGCTTTTATAATTTGGGATATAATAATATTTTTACTAATTTATTTCTTTGTTTATTATTCAACCGACACATATATGTTATATATGTTTTCACATATATAGCATGTATGTATCGTAATTTTATTATACTTACAGTTTCTTTGTAGTCTTTGCGGTGTTTATGATTCCTACTTACAGTGAGTATGATGTTGCATTTCCGATGGCCAAAAGAAAACCGATCTGTAACTAGAACAATAACAGGGAGCCAGCCCCCAATCAATTGTGTCATGCATGAATTACCAGCATGCTACAATGATTGGTTTGTGGTATTATCATGCACAATACAAATTTTATAAACAATTATAGTTTATAAAATTTTTCAAATAGTTTATTATTTTAATAAGGTCTAAGACCATTTGCAGTTATTTGGTGGCTAACCCTTCATGGGGTTAGTACTTTATTTAGGCCTGTTCTAAAGTTTATCAAAAAAAAAAAATTAAAAAAAAATTATTTATCTGGTAGGTAAGCAGCAGATGAGATAATAGAGAAGAGGTGATGAGTACAGAGTTGAAGGATAAGTAAGAGTATTTAAGAATCTTTATTAAGTCAAAAGCAAAAAAAATCAGGTAGAAGGGAGAAGAAGGTAGAAGAGAAGAATTAGAATTTGACAGAGGAAACACCACTTATAGTGGTAATTTTATACTTCCCTTCCCACTTTTCCCCTTTTATCAGTTTATCAGATGTGTAAATGTTCTATTATTTTTTTTCAGTGTAAGTAAATTGTATTGGTAAGTACAATGAATCCATTAATAAACAAAAATTGTGTTTTATGTTAATTATTCCGTGTAATATGGCTCAATGTAATATGTAATTTAAACATGTAAATATGGTACTGTAAAACATGTAAAACAAAAATCTTTAATGTGTTTTGTGTATTATGTATTATATAATATCTGTATCTGTAAAACAAAACAAAAAATATTTTTGAATATTTATTCAGAAGTATTAGGGGGAGTGGACATTAAATAATTGTAGTGTATACCTCCCAAGCATTTCAGATAACATGGTTCACCTTTATATTTGGATCCGTGGATAATTGGGACTGAAGAATTATAATAAATGTGTACAGGTGTTTTGTAAAGTTCAGTAAAGGCTGTAATAACTTCAGGTAGTGGTAATTGGCCGGGAAACCCCAATAACCTTAATTTTTTCTGTATTTGTTTCCCAGTTAATTTATATTTAGAAGAGTGGTTCTGTAGCTCTTTCACTATAGTCTTTCGCACCTCCAAATGACGATTCACTAATCCATACAAAAACATTGAAAAACATTTATACAGGGAGTCACCCCCACCGGAGATTTCTATTGGGAAATACCCTTCGGGGATAAACTCCATCATAGAAGCTTCCTCTAACAGGTCAGAATCTTCCCCTATGGGGGAGCGAGAGAGTGCGTCGGCAACTACATTTTGGGTACCGGAAATGTGTCTGATCTCAAAGTCGAACTCATATAGTTCTTCCATTGTTCGAGCTAATCTACCATCAACTAAACTCATATTCTGTAGATATATAAGCGGCATATGGTCCGTATATATCACAAATCTAACTCCACGAAGAAATGGTCTAAGGGACTTTACCGCCCAACGCAAAGCTGTCAACTCCTTATCGATGACCCCGTAGTTCCTTTGAGCTCCGTTAAAGGTCATCGAAATAAAAGCAATTGGCTTGCGCTCTCCATTTTGAACTTGAGAAAGACAAGCTCCAGCGCCGATATCTGATGCGTCCACATGTAACTCCATTGGAGAAACATCTGGACTGTAGTCTGGAAAACCTAACAAGAGAGGATTAACTAGGGCCTTTTCTAGAGTCTCGAAAGCTTCCTGACACTCAGGGGTCCAGTTTACGGTTTTCCCCCCTGTTTGGCATGACAGTGGCTTACTAATTTGGGAGCAGTTTGGGATGTGTCTTCTGTAAAAGTTTATCATACCTAGAAACTGTCTGAGATGTTTAACTGTAGATGGTACAGGGAACTCTAAGGCTCCTTGAATGTTTTTATGTAGAGGAAGGATTCCGTTGTTTGACACATGATGTCCCAAAAACTCCACTTCTGTTCTGCATAAGCGAGTCTTACTTGGTTTTAGTTTGTATCCATTTTTCTCTAAAGCCGTTAGAACCCGGTCCAACATGTGTAAATGTTCCTCTATGGTTTGACTGAGTATGATTATGTCATCTAGATACACCATGACATTTGCCCAAGGTAATTCAGATAAAGCCAGCATCATACCCCGTTGGAACGTTGCAGGTCCGTTTTTAACACCGAAAGGCATCTTGAGATACTCGTATTGCGCGAAGGGGGTGGAAAATGCTGTTTTTTCGATACTATCAGGTTCCATTTCAACCTGATAATATCCTCGAACGAGATCTATTGTTGTGAAGTACCTATTCCCATGCATATTATATATCATGTCTATTAAGTTGGGCAAGGGAAAGGAATCTGTTTTGGTAACATCGTTTAGTTTACGATAGTCGATGCAAAGTCTTAACTTTCCATCTGGTTTCCTAACAGGAACCACTGGTGCTGAGTATGGTTATTTGCTAGGACGTATTATGTCCTGGTCTAGTAATTCTTTACACTGTTGTTCTATTTCTTGTGCCAGTGGTCCTTGAAACCTCCGTACTGGTAACCTGACAGGGCGAGAGCTTTCCACCTCAATAGAGTGAGAAATGTTAGTGGCCACACCCACGTCATGGTCACCAAAACTAAGAGTAGCCTGATGCTTCATTAACACTTTAATGAGGTCTTCTTTCTGTTGTTCATTAAAAGGAATTTCAGAAAAATGGAATTCTTCTTTCAATTTTTCGGGTGTCCATGTTTCCCTACGTGTTTCAGAAGAATCTGTATGGATAGAGTATATTTTCGGTGGTGGTGAACACTCTTCTTCCTTTAGAGAAAATATCTGACCCATTATGGTGCCCTTTCTTACATACTGCATTCTCTCAGAAGTATTAATAAGTGCCACATGTTTTGTTGAAGAAGTCATTTCTAATACCCCTGAAACTGATATAAGTTTACCCTTATTATGAGTACCCCCCTTGAATCCCACGAGATCTAACGAACAGTCATTTGGCCCCTTAATTTCTACCATTCGACATGAAAAAGGAGGAATACTCACAGAATACACATTCACGCATTTATAAAAGGGAATAGATGAACTTTGATCTGTGGCAATGAGTGTTATGGACCCCCCTGCCCTGTGTATTAATTGTCTTTTTGTAAGATCAGGTAATATGTGATTATCTCTTAGGGCTGCGGCACCCAGTATCATTGGTGCTGGCATATGTTCTAGGGGGACAACTAGGAAAATAATAGGTTTTGAAATGAAATGTGTTTCAGGGAAGTGTAAGGGTATTTCAATGTATGATTCTATGGGGACTACATGGTCACGGGACAATCCACTGATGGAATTTACATTTATTTCTGATGAAGGGAGTAATTTAATGTCTTTTAAGGTGTAAGAAAATATCTCTGTACTGATTAAACTTACTCCAGCCCCGCTATCCACCATGCAACCATACGATCCAGAACTAAGTGAACTGAATGAAACAGGAACTATTAAAGGGTCATTTACTGAAGGAATAAGGTTTATATGTACGGTTCGTACTTTATCTGCTAATTCTATAGAAGGTTCCTTCAACACAGGAGGAGAGTCAAGGGAAGGGATAGGTGTTGAAGGTTCTTCCTTCTTTTCTAAAGGATCTGATATTTCAGGGGTCTTTGAAACTGAAACTGATAAAGAAGGGTCAATTAAGATCGGAGGGTCAATTAAGGGTTTATCTTTTTCTATGACTGAGTCATTTTCATTAACGGCCTCCACCAGGGGACTCAGTCCCGGGGAGTTCGGTCGTTTCCCGAATTTATAGCCTGAGCTTCTTCAGCTCCTTTACATCGGCCTTCATAGTGAGACTGATGGCAGTAATTGCAAGGATTGAAATACTTTCGGGGAGGAAGTGGTTTCCCACTACTGTATTCTGTTTTATCCTGTTTAGTGTTTTGTGGGGAATTGTTTTGAATGTTTCGTTTTATGGGTCTGTTGTGATCATCCAGGGGAGGTGTTCTCTGTGGGCATCTAATGCCTGGATGAGGTCCACGACAGAAAGGACAAGTTATCTTCCTTTCCATAGTGGGTGATTACCGAGGTGATTTAATAGAGCGACAATCAGCCCTTATGTGTCCCTTTTTCTTACAGTACGCACATATTCCCAGATATTTATAACATTCACTCATCTGATGTCCCCGATACTCACAATACTCGCACACCATCTGTTTCCTATCTGTGTTTGCCCTAGGGTTAGTGTAGTGCTGTGGTGGTGGACGATTTTGTTGTTGACTGTTACTGTTATCCCTAAAGAATCGGGAATCGTTTGTTTTATTTGGAGGACTACGACTAGTGTTTTGTGATTGACGAGGTTGTGTTTTATTTGTTCTGTTCTGTGTTTTATTCTGAAATACCTCTGTCCAACTAGGAGCAACTGTATTTATTTCAATTACTGATTCTTGTGTCTCATTTAAATTAACTGTCTTGGAATGTTGTTTGTGTGAGTGAGTTGGCTTTTTCGGGTGTTCTGTTGAAGAAAGTTCTATTGAATTAGGGAATTCGGTGTTGTCTGATTCGAGAGAGTCGGCGAATCCCACAATCTTTTCCCAAGGTGTACGCACATCACTATCATTGTCTTTCATCTTGATGTATTCACGCACACTCTTCTCTATGTAAGGTGGAAGACTACAGAGGAAAGCAGTCCGTAAGGAATCATGCTCCCTCATGTCTAAGCCACGATATGCTCGTCTGGCTAGCCTTTCCAACCTCAGAGCATCCATTCTGATACTCTCGCCACTCTCTCTATGTGCGGAGTAATAAGCTTTAAGCTTATACTCGTTTTTCCGCTTTTCTTCTGTTTGATACCAACTCACTAGTGTATCTCTAACAGAAAAGTAATCTCGGTCGTCCTTAGTAAGGATCTGATAAAGTTGAGCAAAGCTGCCCTCCAATTGACGACCTAATAGACGTAACCATTGGTGAGGCGCTTTGGGATAATGAAGACTGCAATAGGCTTCAAAATCCTTCAGGTAAACGAGGAAGTTTTGATCCGTCTCGTATTTATACTTTCCCGGATCAACAACTTTAGTTTTTGTGAGTTCTTGATCAATTGTGTCAAGAGTAATATGGCTTCTTCCATTGAATCTAAACGTTTTTTCAACCCAGGACCCATATATTCATATGAATCCTCTGGTTCAAACCCTTGAAATTTATGTGTTTGTGACTGTGTCCGTGGCGGTGTCTGCGTATGTTTATGATATCTACTTTGAGGCTGTGTATAATTATCATTATAATGATTTTGTGAAGGTGGTTTAAGTAGAGAGTTTTTAATTTCAATGTCAAGATCAATTAAATTATTTTCTTTACTTTTACTTTCAAGTTTTTGTGTTTGAACTTGTCTGGGTGATCTGTTTTTAGGTTTTGTTTGTGTTCTTTGGGAATATTCTTCCCTCTGTGTTTCTGTTTTATGTTCTGAGTGTTCACTGTCTGAGTTATGTTGGTTTTCTTGTGATGAATCATCATCTAATAAAGATTTATTGTCTTCTAAGTATTGGTCAAGGCTTATGTGAGGTGTAGTATGCTGTCTGTGTTCATCTAAATGTATATTGTTTTGAGCTAATGTATTGACAAGTGCAGCTTTATCCTGTTGAAACTGTTTGATTATGTTATTTACTGTTTCTGTATCGGAAAGATTCAGGTGTTGTAAACTGGTACTTTTTGGTTTAATCTGTTTCTTGTTAACTGTAGGCTTATCAGCCGAATTTTTAATTATACGATTTAGGTCAGAGACCTTTGATTCCTTATCATCAGGAGCTATTTCTACATCTTCTCTCGTCAAAAGGTCCGCTAAGGCCTTTTGCTGAGACTCCTCGTAAGAGCGGTTGTCAGCCATTTCGGTAGATTTATTCTTTTTCAACCACTCTACTATCATACGATTCACACAAGTGTCTGTGGATACTTGAACCAGACTATTCTAGTGTAATAAAGTGTAAATGATCTTAGGGTTTTCTGTGAAGATTCTGGTGACAGATAAAACTAGTCACAACTGTGACAGCACCGAACGGAAAAAAAGTCCCTTTCGGCGCCACTTTAATTTTATGTTACTTATGTAACGGAGAACAGGGCAGTAAGGCATAAAAAGTGCACCGGATAAAAGCCTTATCGTTATAAAGCCTTGTTCTCCAAGTAGTACATTAAAGAATAATTTAATTCAGTTGTTTAAGACTATTTAGGAATTTTAATATATAAGTAATAATCGGGAATTTAAAAAAAAAAACAGTAAAGAAAAGTAAGAAAAATTAAGTGTGTACCTTGAAGAAAAGTGAGAATGTATCTTCTATTATTGCCTTCGCTCCAAGATACCATTAGGCATTTCGAAGAATCTCCAACGCGGGTCGCAAATGCCTCTAGAAACTCATTTCAGTTCATTGTGGCTGATCGTCGTGTGACTTGTTTGGTTTTGAAGTTACGTTGTTACACTTTATTGAATTAGATTCAAGAAGAGAGTTACTTATAGATGATAGATAAGAAGGATAGAAAGAAAAAGAGTGTTGGTTTTTATTTTATGTAAACTTATAATTGATGGAGGGTATTATATACAGCAGTATATTATTAAGGTTAAGAGTAAGCTTACTGGTTGTGAAGTTATAGGCTCTATTTTAGTTTAGGTTACTTAATCGGTAGGTTTTTTTTATATACAAATGAAGTATGGGCGAACTCTATGGAACGCCATACTTTCAGTTCTAAATGATAATAATTCAGTGTTCATTGTTTCTGTGATTCCTGGTATCTGGTTCAAGACTTTAGTGTAATTCAGGTTGGAATGTGTGGAATGAACTTTCAAACAAACATTCACACGTATATACAGAGTGTTCAAAATTCAGAATTACAAATTACAAATAAACTTAGCTTAAGATTTACACTCAAGAAAAGACATCTTTTACATTCCTTATATATTACTAGTTTTTGCGTTGGGTTCAGATTCGATCGATCACGGAGGTATGAGAATTATAATGGGCAGTTTTGTCAGTGCTCTTTCGTATAAACCAGCTAGCATCTATTTAGAGCACAGCCTGCAGAACTGTGCTATGGTCAAGATGAGCTGGTAAAAGTTTTAGTATAATTTTACTTGAAAGGCACTGTGCGTTTTCACCATTAATATTAGTTTTTGGGGCCTCAAAACCTCGAATGTTGTTGAACAAAAATCTGGGGACTATTGGCCCAGCACTGGAACCCTAGAATTATAATAGTATATTATAATCTAGTCTATATATAATTATATTTAAATTAACGAAAGCTTGATTATTTAAACTAACCCTTTAAGTCAAAAGAGGGGATTTCAAATTGTTGTTTATTCACTTGGGCACTTGTGGGAATCACTAGATGTCTGACTGATGGACTGCAATACAAATTTAAGTCCATTTGAGTTTATCATTTTAATTTTAGGTTTATGCAGCCATTACAAATATTTTAAATCAAAATCAGAATTATGGAAAAAGTTTAACACTCACCTTGAGAGTGATGTTTAGGAACATTCAGACAAATTGGACATTCAAGGATACTATTGTGTCAATAATTACTGATAGATTAAGATTACTGATAATACAATACTAAGTGTGTATACTATTTGCTGATATATCTGATGCTTTATTTGTAAAAAGAAAAATTGAGAACATTAAAGATAAATGCTGATATTAAAAGTTGAATAATAATTACAGTATAAATGAATAAAACTAATAGATGAATAATATATAATAAGATAAACAAAAATAATAACGTCCTGGTTTTAACTATTTTAATTTACAAAATGGTTAGTTATACCCTAAAAGTAGGTATAACTATCAGTTGACTGTTGTATTAAAGTTAAAAATCTTTCTCGTAAATCCAACCTGTACATATATATATATAATATATATATATATAATATATATATATATATATATTATAATATATATATATATATATAGTAAATAATATATATATATATATAATATATTATATATATATATAGGCATATTTGTAGATAATGTTCTGTGACTTTTTTCTGAAAAAAAATTTTAAGTTCAAAAAATTTCTAAGTTCAGAAAAGTTAAGGTTTAGTTTTTAAGAAAATATTTAGTGGCAAGCTACTGGCATAATTACAAAAGCTTGCACTAAAGAATTTTCTTTAAAAACAAACTTAACTTAACTTTTCGGAACTTAGAAATTTTTTTTGAACTTAAAAAAATGTTTTTCAGAAAAAAAGTCACGAAGGTACAGTACTACAAATATGCTTTATATATATATTAGACAGTATATATATATATATATTATATATATAATATATATATATATATTATATATATATATATATTATAATATATAATATATATATATTTATATATTAGGATATATATATATATATATATATATATATAATATAATATATAATATAATATATATATATATATATATAT
>JABUQX010123877.1:22500-40540 GCA_015478945.1 Trachelipus rathkii | reverse complement strand
GGTTGACAGGTACAACAGGTTTCGTCTTCCCATACTCTATAGGGGTATCTTAAGTGTCTATTGATGAGACCTCGATATAAGAGTAGGCCTAAGTGCCTTGTAGTTATATCGCTTATATATTTAAATGTATTCATCTTCGTGAAACACCTGATGCATTCTTTCGTTTATAGTTCTTTGTTACTCTATTCAACTATTGCGCGCTTTATTAACTGAAAATGTGATCTATTTCGCGAGGACATACCCTGTAACTGGTTACTGAAACTCTTTACCTAAAATTCTGTACCCTTACCTGTCATATCACTTTTGGGATATTCTGTCATCTATTTATAATTCTCTGTATTGCTGTAGCAACAGTCTTGATTTTTTATGCTTATAACTTTAGCATGAGTCTCCTGAAAATGTTTTTAATCTCAAAAAGACACTATAGTCATTGCCAATCATGCAAAGGTGTAATATTGTTATCAATATCGGTTCAAGTCTAGGTGCCTACGGCTATCATTAAAGTGGAGATTATAGTTTCGGTTCGCGAAATTTCTTTTTCGTACATAGGTTTCATGAAGGGTACAACGCATCCTCACCCTCTAAATATATTTTTCAATTCGTGTTTTACTAATTGTGGGAACTTTGCAGGCAAGACCTGAAAAACCCCCGTAAACTGTTGATGGCTGTTTCACATCAAAGTAATATTATCGACGCTCTCCTTAGCCGTCTGATTCACAATGACATTAGCAATAAAAATTATATTCATTTATACGGAAAGATGAGTATAAAAAAAACAAAAACCCAAATGATATATATAAAGATATTTAATTTTTATCTACAAAATATTATTAACTACTTTTAAATTACAAGTCTAAAAACATAACAGGTGTATACAGAAAGATAACATAGGTTATATACATAATTTTTAATTACAAATAATACATCCATATAAAAATGATGAACTAATCCATTTTGAGCGATTGTGTGGTTTGGTTTATTATTCTATCTTCCTTACACTTGAATCGTATGTAACTTCTTACTTAACAACTTTAATCTACCCGATGCAAAAGAAGTACCAGAGGGACTTGCTTCAGGTCTAGGAGACAATGGAATATTATCCAAATCGCTAATCTTGTTTATCAGTAATTAAAGTTTCGGATAAATTAATAGTCTGAAGTGTCTGTTTGTTTGAATATCGCTGTTCATTCCTGCTACAGGAAGTCATTCTTCACTCACGCGAGAGATCGGTATCAAGTCCAACAATATTCGAGCCAATATTGTTTCGCGTCAATAATGATTTTGAACCGAGTTCATTCCATGTAATCTGAATGCTTTTTACAAATATGTTATATAGAGCTATTACCCGTTTTCGTTACTCCTCATTGGCAGCTTTCCTTGAGTACATGTTTAAAATTGTCTTCTCTTTTCACAATAGGCTTAGTATCTGCTACTAGAGCTGAATTTTTTAGGTGAATTTTATAAAAACTTTTAGATTCTACTAATATTTTGTATAACATTTTGATATAGGATTCTTCTTTTTCATGAATGTTAACATCAGAGATTTAATATTTGATCAGTTCCTTCTCTGTAATTTATTTATCTGACACCTTGAGGATTCATATAAAACTCAAGGGTTGCTGTTGAAATCACGGTTGACGAAGGCGTTATAGCGTCCTTGATGTAGTTTTGCGCGGTTTGCATTGAGGTGTTCGAATTGTGTTGTTGTTGTTGTTTGTTTGTTGTTCTTGTTGTTGTTGTAGTTGTTGTTGATTTGTTGTTGTTGCTGTTGTTGTGTCGTTGTTGATAGAGGCATGCGGTCCTGTATCATTATTTCCAGTCTTCTCATAATCGCTATAGGGTAAAACTGCTACCTTCTTCATCATATTGAGCAAGCCACTTAGTTATCAGAGGTGCTATAACGGAAAAGAGTTAAGGTAGGAATACACCTCCTCCTTTCTGTATTAGCTTCTTTTTATTTTTTAAGTTTTCTTACGTTACCAGCAAGTTTTTTAATGATGGTTTCTATGAGACGTAACTTCACCTTCTCTGTGGTCTGTAAAGGAAACATTTCCTTTTATAGATTTCGCGCTACTATCTGCTAACTTGTATGAATTTTCATCTTCACAGAATCACGTTACGTTTTTCGAAGTTTTCAAGTTTTAAATTTTCTCATAGAGAGGTAAACTACTCTGCTTACTAAATCACTCATATATTCAGGTATGGATACTGGGTCTCAATCTCATTAGGCAAGATATTTGTACCAGTAACACCCTATGCGTGTTCTTAGGATGAGGCTCACAGAGTAAAATAACCATGGCGTATAGATGTAACTTCTTATATACTTTTTAGGAACTCTTTACGTTGAGTAGGAAACATTTGTGTGGCCACAACATTAACCTGACTCATATCCGCTTCTTTGCCCGAACAAGAAAATACTGTGCTGTTTACAAGACACTCCACGCATATTACTTATTCTGATGGAAAGAATTCTGCGGTATAAAAAATTTACTGTGAGGTTTAAATGTATGAGAGATAAACTGTTGAAAGTTTCGCTATATCCTCATTCAATTTAAGTACATCAAATCATCAAAGGAAATTAAAATTTTTATGCCCTGGTACAACATTGAAAAGAGCTTTTATGTCATTATAAACCCTTCGGAAAATTGCGATTACGATCTTTGTAATCTTTAAACTTTTTTTGGTAAACACTGTTACACCATATGATTTTAACAGGTTATGCTGTTCGAAATCTCAACCTCTTTTAAAATGTTTAAAAACAGAAAGGTTTTCCCACACCTGTAGGACCAAGACAAGGACATGTAGGCAGGTGTGGCGGAACAAAATTTACAACGTCCATTTCTAGAGTGACCCACCGAAAACACTAATGAATTAAGAAAAGGGGCACTATATTTCATAAAGGCCTTTAAAATAAAAACTTGTTTTTCTTTCCTGCTTTTATCCCAAGAACTTATTATACTAAGAAAAAATTTGGGACTTGAATCAATAGAATCAATAGATCAATAAGACTCAATAGATCAATAGATCAATAATCAATAGATGACAACTGGTCTAGCGAGGGTGGATTTGGATGGTGCCTGTTTATTTACTGATTACTGAGTTTAGCGTATGTAAAACGTACAATTTTAGTAAAAAAAAATATTGACTTAAGCAAATAGATCAAAGATCAATAGTATCAATAGATCAATAAGATCACAACTGGTCGGGATAGGTGGTTGGATGGGTTGCGTTTGATTTACTGATTATCCTGATTTAGGGTATGAAAACGTTCAATTTAGTAAAAAATTTTGACCTTAATTTCAATAGAATCAATAGATCAATAGATCAATAGATCAACTGATCAATAGATCAATAGATTATGAATAGTGGACAGGAGGGTAGGTTGGGTGGCTTGATTACTGATTTAGGGTATGTAAGAATGCAAATTTTTATTCTTATAAACCATGAAAAGCTTAAAAGAAAAATTAGTCAAAAACACAAAAAAAATATATTAAAAATAAGAATAAAAAATAATAAATTTTGAAAAAAAAAAAAAAAATTCTCAAGTTGAAAACCAGAACACGTTTGCATTCTCGTACCGGATCGTACATGCGGTACGGGATGTACCAGGAGCGCGCACGAACAGGTCCGGGCGACACGTTCGCGCCGGCGGCACGCGCCCGCAGGTAGCGGCGCAACGTCTGTCATGATCGCGCCGGCTTGGCGCGCCTGCGGGCACGCCGGCACGCGCCCGGTTTTCGCGGCGGATCTGCACTGGCTGGCGCGTACTGCGGAGCGCGCCCACGCATACGACTAGGAGCTTGTTGACGCAGTAACCATTTACCATTGGTGAAACCTTCAAACACCTTATCGAACTCCTACACTCCCTTATAAAACATATCATTTTAACAACCACTATTTGATATTATTATACAAATATTTACTCTCCCAGCACCGCAACTGACCCGGCAGCCAGGCACGCAGATGCACGGAACTACCTCATTCCTATCTAAACTCTTTCTAGAAATTACACTCTGAATCCTCCCACCAAATTTCAGCTTCTACGAACATTTCGATTTTTCAATGGGGGTGGGGTCCCCTTTGGCAGAATGACCCTTAGGCGGATGTAGACTTGTCTACGACGAGGTTAACGATTATCCCAAACGGCGGTACAAAGTTTGTATAGAGATCCACTGTCTCAAAACTCTAGCCAGAGCGTGAGAGCGGAAACGGAGCAATGCTGTGGCGGTGCGCGGTGGTGCAGTGCGGAGGATGTGCAGAGGCGAGAACCGACGCTGAAAGGGACACGCAGATAGGACTTAAAAAAAACAACTCAAAAGTGATCCCTTGGATCACTTTTTCGAGTAATAATAATAATAAATAATAATAGCAACAGACAAACAAACACACAGACAAACACAGACCTTCTCGGTCTGTGTCTGTCGGCCAGACAGACCTTCGGTTGGCTTCCTGTTGACCTCTAAATGGTCGTTTTAGGCCTAATGTCGATTGCTCAGATCCCGCCACAAGGGCGTAGCCGCGAATGCGGCGCACCCTCGGGGGTGACCACCCTCTATATCACATTCCTTTACAGACTGAAAATTTACACGGATTCGTCCTTAGCCCATATATACATTATATTCAAGTTTCAGACCTATAATCTATTCCTTCATATCGAAAAGGCTGCTAGAGCTCCGGATGCGGCATCACTTACTACTTATTATAATATATATATATATATTATATATATATATTATAGATTATATTATATATATATAGTATTATATATTATATATATATATATATATATATATACTATATAATATATATATATATTATATATGTATTACAATATATTTAGTATTATATACTACACTTATATATTAATACATAGTATATTATTATTATATCTTATATATATATCTTATATAATATATAATATACTATAAGGTATATGTACTTTGATATATATACTACTATAATATCTCATATATAATATATATATATCTATATATTAATATATATATATATATTATATATATATTATATATATCTTTGGTGAAAAAAATGGCAGAGGGCTACGCAAACCAACCAAAGTTGAAGATAGCCAAATTCGATCATAATACTAAAGGCCAATATGTCAAGATACATATTGATTGAAAGAGTGCACGCCAAAGAAAATAAGAAAGATAGAAGAAAGAAGTGAAATTCCAGAATTTAGCTGTAGAGAAACACGAAAGAATGAGCATGACGATTAGGTCTGTGGTAAGAGAACTCGACATAGAAAGGATGAGACTGTGTGAAAAGCAGAGTTACACAAGCCCTCCTCAAATGATGAGTCACGTGATTAGAAAGTTAAGATTAATGATGCGACAACATGATGGCAAAAAAGGAAAATTGGAAAGAGTTAGTTGAGAATAATCTGTGAATAGGAATTCTATGAATCAAATTGGCGATCTGAGTGAGATAAGATTAGAAGAATTAATTAAGACGTTTTCGTAACTTGCTTCTTTGGGATAAATTTGAAAACTGGAGAATGCCAGAGGTAAACAATAGAACGATAGCTATATAGGAAATTGTGAGGAAGGGGTTTTCTTTTTCGACACAGCTTTAACAAGCTTACGCTTCCACCTGAAGGGTAACGTTGACAGACAGGCGAAAATGGTACAAAGACAGGATGCAATTGGGATGCACTTATTTAGAAAGCCACAAGAGATATACCTTCAGGAAAATACTCCTTCTTAGTATCAAGCTCAGAGAGAGGAGGGAAATTCTTTAGGTAATTGCTACCTAGAATTCAGACGAGTGATCGAACCAGGATCCCTTGCCTTGTTACTCTGTCTCTCTACCTATTGAGCCACGATAGAACCAATTTTGTTCCTAACATTCTTAGTTTTCTTTTCTCCTTATAAAATGGCCAGGGGTTCTAAGGCATTTCTAAAACCTTTAAACACTTCACTCTCTGAAAGGATATCCGTCAGTCTTTTCTAGGGTACGTATCAAATATGTGCGATGTTTGAGGATTGCTCCCGATGCTAAGTAGTTGTAGTATATCCCTGAATCCCACGCCATCTTTTCTCTGCTGGTCACGGTGTCTGAGTAAGATGTTTGAGGATTCTCCCATGCAGCTCTTCTAGAAAAAGAGAGGTCTAGGTGCTTTTCTGACCACTGAAATGTTTAATAGGTTTTAGAATGCCTTAGAACCCCTGGCCATTTTACTAAGGAGAAAAGAAAACTAAGAATGTTAGGAACAAAATTGGTTCTATCGTGGCTCAATAGGTAGAGAGAGACAGAGTAACAAGGCAAGGGATCCTGGTTCGGTCACTCGTCCGATATTCTGCGCATATTCTTTTCGAGTTGGACTGCGCGGGGAGGTTAGCTCACTACTGTCGGGTGGGGCGGATAGCTAATACTCTAACGGGATTATTCCCGCTCCTCTCTCTGAGCTTTGTATACTAAAAGAAGAGTGGTAGAGTATTTTCTTTCACTTGAACTCGCTGAGGGTATATCTCTTGTGGCTTTCTAAATAAGTGCATCCCAATTGCATCCTGTCTTTGTACCATTTTCGCCTGTCTGTCAACGTTACCCTTCAGGTGGAAGCGTCCATAGTTGTTTAAAGCGTTGTGGTCGCAAAATAAAGAAAACCCCTTCTCACAATTTCCTATATAGCTATCGTTCTATTGTTTACCTCTGGCATTCTCCAGTTTTCAAATTTATCCCAAAGAAGCAAGTTACGAAAACGTCTTAATTAATTCTTCTAATCTTATCTCACTCAGATCGCCATTTGATTCATAGGAATTCCTCATGTTCACAGATATTATTCTCAAACTAACTTCTTTTTCTTGAATTCCTTTTATTGCCATCATGTTGTCGCATCAGTTATTTTTAACTTTCTACATCACGTGACTCATCATTTCGAGGAGGTGCTTTGCTGTACACTCTGCTTTTCACACAATCTATCCTTTCTTATGTCCAGTTCTCTTGACCACAGACCTGAATCGTCCGAATGCTCATTCTTTCGTGTTTCTCTTACAGCAGAGACTTCTGGCAATCTTCACCTGCTTTCTTCATATCTTTCTGTTATTTTCCTCGACGTGCACTCTTTTAATCCAGTATGTATCTTGACATGTGGCCTAGTTCATATATGGAATATGACGAATTTGCTATCCTCACACTATTGGTTGGTTTTGCGGCTTGCCTCTGACCATTTTTTTCACCAAAGTTACTATATATATAATATATATATAATTAATATTATATTATATACACTACTACTACGCTTATCTATTACTTAATTATATACTACTATAATATAATATATACCCTATATTATATATATATATATATATATTATATATATTATATATATATATAGTATATATTATATATATATATATATATAGTATATATATAACATATATATATATATATATATATATAATAGTATAATAATATAATATCTAATAGTATATATATATTATCGTATAATATATATAATTATGTATAATTATATTATACTATATTATTATATATATTATATATAATATAAGTAGTACGTGATGCCCGCATCCGAGCTCTTGCAGCCTTTTCGATATGTAAGGAATTAGAGTTATAGCGTCTGAAACTGGAATATAATTATATTTATGGGGGAAGACGATCCGTGTATATTTTCAAGTCATGAGGATGTATATAGGAGGGTGGTCGACCCCGAGGTGGACGCCGATATTGCGCTTACGGCCCTTTGGCCGGGATTAGCGATCGAACATTAGGCTTAAAAGCGACATTGTTAGAGGTCATGCACCAGAATCCGACGGTCTGTATGGCCGACAGACATCAGGACCGCAAGGTCTGTAGTTGGTTTCTGTTTGTTTGTTGTCTTTGTATTTATTATTTATTATTTATGTATTATTTGTCGAAGAAGTGATCCCGAAGGATCACTGTTTTGAGTTTGTTTTTTTACATGTCTTCCTGCGTGTTCCTTAAGTAAGCGCACCAGGAACGGCAGAAAAAGTCTTTACTCACACCGCACCGCACCGCCTCTGAATAGTCGCGCACCACGCTCTGGCTAGAGTTTGAGAGTTCATCGGTCATCTCTATAAAACCTTTGGGTACCCGTTTGGGTACGGACTAACGTAACCTCGTCGTAGTACGAAGTTACATCCCCAAGGGTCCTCCTCCCCGAAGGGGAACCCCACCCCATTAAAAAAAAAATTAATATTGCTCGAGAGCTGAAACTTCGCGTGAGTGAGGATTCAGAGATTGTAATTTGCTAGAAAGAGTTAGTATCATGGCAGCATCTGAGAGTAGTCCTGCCACTCGGTGCTGGGATCTTCGCGGTGCAGTGCGCATGCTGGGTTAGTAAATATTGTATAAAAATTACATTAGTGGTGTTAAAATAGATGTATTTGATAAAGATCTTGCAGGAGTCGACCTAAGGGTGTTTGAGGTTCCACCAATGGTAAGATGGTAGCGTCAACAAGCTCCTGGTCGATGCGGGGGCGCGTCCGCAGACGCGTAACCCGGTGCAATTCGCTTCGATAAAGTCAGCCAGGGCGCTGTGCCGCAGGCGCGCCAGCCGGCGCGATCTGACACGTACCGTCGGGCGCGCCCCGCAGGCGCGCCCGCCGGCGCGCGCGAACCGTCGCGGGAGGGGTGCGTGCGCGCGCCCTCGCCCTTGCGACCGCATTGTTCACGATCCCGGTTACGAGAATGCAAACGTGTTCTGTTTTCTTTTCAACTTAATTGTTTTTCAAAAATTTATTATTTTTTTTAGTTTTATGTTTTAATATATTTTTTTTTTGTTTTTACTAATTTTTACTTTTAAGCTTTTGCATGGTTGTATAACACTTAAAACTTACATTTTTACATTACCCTAAATCAGTAAATACAAGCCACCCAACCGCTACCCTCCTGTCCAATCATAATCTATTGATCTACTTGAACTCTACTTTGATCTACTTGATCTATTGAGTCTTTGAGCTACTTGAATTAAGGGTCAAAAATTGTTTTACTATAAATTGAACGTTTTTACATACCCTAAACAGTAAACAGTAAATCAAACACCATCCAACCAGCATCCAACAGTTGGTGATCCGTATTGATCAGTTGATCTATTGATTCTATTTGATCTATTGATTAAGGTCAAATTTGTTACTTAAAACTTGGCTAACGTCTTCTACATACTCCGTAAATCAGTCAAATCAGTGAAATCAAACCACCACTACCAGACCATACCACGCTGACCGTTGTCATCTATTGCATCTATTTGAATCTATTGATCTAATTGATCAATTGATCTATCTTATCTGATTTTGTTCCAAGTCATTAATTTCTTCTTTAGTATAGAATAAGTTTTTCTGGGTAGATAAAACGCAGGAAGACAGAAAACAAAGTTTTTTACTTTAAGGCGCTTCTTACTACATTAAGGTTAACCCTTTTCTCTTTATGCATTAGTGTCGGGTCCAATCTAGAATAGGACGTTGGTAACATTGTATTTCGTTGGACCTGCACACCTGCTTACATGCTCTTGTCTCTGCGTGCCTACAGGGCTTGGCGGAAAACCTTTTCTTGTTATTAAAACATTTAAAGAGCGGTGAGATTTCGGACAGCTAACACTGGTTAAAATCATATGGTGGTTACAGTCGTTTACCAAGAAAAGTTTTGAAAGATTACAAAGAGTGTAATCGAATTTCTACGAACGGTTATGATGCATAAAGCCTCCTTCCAATGTTTACCATAGGGCATAACTTTTGTAATCCTTGATTGATTTGATGTATAAAATTGAATGAGGATGATAGCAGAAACTATTCACAGTTTACTCGTCAGTCATTTAAACATCACAGTATTTTTTTATAACGCAGAATATCATTCATCAGAAGCAAGCATATGCGAAGTGTTACTTTAAACACACAGTATTTAATTCTGTTCGGCCCAAAGAAAGGGAATATTGGTCAGGTTACATGTTGGCGTGGCTACCCACATGTTTCCTACTCAACGTAGAGTTCCTAAAAGTATTTATAAAGAAGTTTACTCTATATAACCTCATGGCTTATTTACTTTGTGCATGCTCTCTAAGAACACGCATAGGAGTGGTTACTGCCGTACAAATTATCCTTGCCTTAATGAGATTGGACAGTTTACATAGCTGAATGAGTGAATTTAGGTTAGCAGGTAGTTTTACCCTCTTATGAGAAAACATTTAAAAACTTAAGAAACCTTCTGAAAAAACGTAAACTGATCTGTGAAGATTGAAAAAATTTATACAATGTATAGCAGAAGTATTCCTAAATTCTTATCAAAGGAAATGTTCCTTTAAACAGCCCACAGAAGGTGAAGTTACGTCGTCATAGAAACATCATTAAAAACTTGCTGGTAACGTAAGAAAACTCACCTTAAAAATAAAAAGAAGCTAATACAGAAAGGAGGAGGTGTATTCTACTTTTACTCTTTTCCGTTATAGCACCTTGAAAACTAAGTGGCTTGCTCAATGAATGAAGAAGGTTAGCAGTTTTAACCCATATAGCGATATGAGAAGATGGAAACTTATTTTTAATTTTACCAAGGGGGGACCCATGCCTTCTACAACAACCAACAACAACCAGCAACAACCAACAGCACAACAACTACAACAACAACAAGAAACAACAACAACAACAACAACAACAATCCAACAACAACAACAATCCAACAACAACAACAAGGACAGCTATAACCCTTGTCAACCGTTGATTCAACAGCAACCCTTGAGTTTATATGATCCTCAAGTTGTGGCAGCATGATATATTACGAGAACGGGAACTGCATCAAATATTACAAAACTCTTGTTTTGTTAACATTCATGAAATAAAGAACCTATACTCAAAATGTTATTTAACAAAAATTGAGTAGATTCTAAAAGTTTTATTAAATTCACTAAAGAAGATTCAGCTCTAGTAACAGATACTAAGCCTATGGTGAAAAGAGAAGATAATTTTAAACTTGTACCTCGAGGAAAGCTTACCCATGAGGAGTAAGAAAACGGGTATAGCTCTATTATAATATCTTTTAAAAGATTCAGCACTTACATGGACATGAACTCGGTCAAATCATTCATTGACGGGGAAACATACTTGGCTCGAACTATTGTTGATCTTGATATCCATCCTCGTTCGCGTTGAATTGAAAGTAGAGGACTTCCTGTTAGCATGTATGGGAACAGGATTCAAACAAAGAACTTCAGACTAATTAATTTCCGGAGAACTTTAATGTCTGAATAAACAAAGATTAGCGGATTTGGATAATATTCCATTGTCTCCTAGACCTGATGCAAGTCCCTCTGGTACTTCTTTGCATCGGGTAGATTAAAGTTGTTAAGTAGAAGTACCATTACGTTCAAGTGTAGGAAGAATAGGAAAAAAAACATACAAAGTATCAAATGGTATTAGTTTCATAATTTTTATATATTTGATTATTTTGTAATTAAAAATTTAGTGCATTATGATTCTATGTTGCATCTTGCTTTCGATGACACTTTGGCTTACTCGGTTCTTCTAATTGTAAATGCTTAACAATTATGGTTAATAATACGTTTTGTACGAGTAAAAATTTAAATACTTTTTTATTATAGTTAGTACTATCATTCAGTATCAGGTCTTTTGTTCCTTTCTTTATTATATAGATCTTTCAGTATAAATGAATGAAATTTTATCTGTTAATGTTCATTGTGATCATGGAAGGCTAAGGAAGCGGTCCCCTATGATTAACATAGTTATCTCTCGTTGATGAGTGAAACAGCCATACAGTTAGCGGGTGGGTCTTTTATCAAGGTTTGCCTTCAAGTTCCACAAATTCTAGTAATAACAGAATTGTAAAAAATATTTAGAGGGGAGTGATGGCGCACTGACCCTTCAATATATACCACGTTCATAATACGGACAAAAATTTCCGGACACGGAAAACGTATTAGCTCCACATGTTAGATAGCGATTGGCAACCTAGAACTTGACCGATTATGCATAAAACGAATAAAATCTTACAATGATGGGGTTATCAACTAATGATTCTTCTTTTGTGATAGGATGGTATATTTCCAGATACTCTTAGTGGTTAGGGTTGATAAAGATAAAAAAATCAAAGACTGTTGCTTACCAGCAGTCAGAGCAAAATTATAAATTAAGAGATGACAGACTACCCAAAAATTGATTATGGACGGTTAAGGCTCACAGAATTTTATGTGTTAAAATCCCCCAATGTTTCAAGAAACCTAAGTAGGGAGAGTTATGACATAGGGGAGATTACAACGACATTTTTCAGTTAATTAAAGCTCGTCAATAGTTGAAAGAGTACAAAAGACTTATAAAGAAAGACATTGCATAAGGTATTTCACGAAGGATGAATCACGATTTAAAGTACCTATAGACTTGAGTATACTACAAGACTCTGGCTTAATCCTCCGTTAGTAAATCGGATTTCATCTATATGCGTCGGTAGAACAGCTTAAGATACCGCCTATAGTGATTGATGCCCGTGAAGACGAAACCTGTCGTGTACCTGTCAACCCAAAGCGGGACACGAAACTAACAAGATCAACACCAGGCGATTTAAATAGGAGACTATGTAAAGAGTAATATCCATGACTTCGACGAAAATTTCAGAAGAAGGGTATGAAGCAGGGATGGTCGGAAGAGCAAGTTTTTTTAAAGTACGATACTATCAAGAATCGAGAGATGGGTTAACAAATATATAACTATCTTGATGATTTAGATGGTGAAAAAATTAAAGGACGGATTCTAAACAGGAAATCAGAGAAATACAATTTGATCCTAAGAGTCACGAGTATAAAAGAGAAAAAATATAGGATCTAAAGGAAAAGGCTTAAAAATAAACAGTATCTTGTCAAATGGGTAGGTTACCCAATGAAGTTTAATAGTTATATAAAAGCTAGTGAAATTAAGGAACATTGATCAGTTTACTTTGTGAACATGGGAGAGTGAAGATCGATTCATATATTATACGCTGGCACCTCATCGGCTTTCGATGGATCTACATCCGTGAACTACAAATACAGACTGATACAACTAATTAATTGAAACCCATAACTTTTGATCGAGGAAAAGTGTGAAGCTGCGAATTTTAGTGAAATAATTCTCGACGCTGATATAGAGAATAGAATAGGCCTGAATCATATTTGGCGTTTCGATATTTTAGAAATTGTTGATATATGCTAATAAAATGTATTAAACATTTAACGAATAATATGTCAGGTTCATCAAACGGAGGCAGATTAAGATATTTCCTTTGAAAGATATTTAATAAACCGTGGTGGATTTCTGAGATAATCGGGTACCGAGTAGATGTTCATCTTAAACACAAACGATTTGATAGCAGCGTCCAGTTATGTAAAGGGATTTAGTGGTTTCTTGTTAATAATCCGTTCAACGAAGATAACTGTGTTAACTTCACTTCAAAAATCTCAAAGCTTCAAGTAAACCTGAAACGATAAGGTTATTTTATTTTCAGCCTTTCCAGGGGCTTGGTTTCCGTTAATTGCATTATCATCATGTAACAAACATGAGAAACATATCAAAACCATCTCTAAAGGATCTAACGCGTTATATACCAACGATGGAAGAGTGATGTCACAAAAAATGAGCACCGAGGTTCATTACATTTTGTATGCAGGCCTTTCTAAGATGTTTCAAGTCCCTGGTATGGGCTATGTTATACAGACTATTATAGACATAGACGTAGGAATACTAAAGACAGCTTTGTTAGAGTGTTCAGTTTTCCTAAGGTAAAAGAGTTTATAAGTTTCCTAATGTTCGACTACTTTACCATTAAGTAAGACCCAGAACTGAGTGTTCGAATTCGTATCTCTATATAGAAATGTAGAAGGTAATCATACCCATTCACGACATGGAACAGCGGTGTAAAGTAACATTAAGAAGGAAGCTCCGTATAAATCATAATAATAATAATGGGAAAGAGAACGAGTTCTTTTCAGGGAATTCAATAACTGCAAGAGAGGGTATGCGTTTCAGGTTGGAATTTTTGGCTTCGTTGTTCCAGACGTGGCTATCCACTTTGTTTTTACAATCATCGGATGGCAAATACCTCGGCTAAAAAACTAAGCAGCTAGGAAGGTATCAGATATCTTTTCCAGGATATCACTGGGCGCGGTATCGACCCATCGAAACACTGTTAAAAACGTCGATTAGCCGCGTTGCTCTGATGAATGTTTAATTGATGTAAACGAAAAATACGATCGTTAAGATGACTTTGTCAAGGTGTAGGTCATCGCTAAAAACCTTATAAGAGGAATAGAAAGGCCATTAAAGAAAAAGTGTATTGAGTGCTTTGCCCTTAATAATGATGCTGATGGCACAACTTATTATTAACATACAACAGTGACAACCTGTAACTTATTTTGTATATAAAGAATGTTTTTAAACAGATCCTCATCATTATCCGTCCTGAGGATTTGTCCGAGCAAAGATGGCATATGCCTTTCACACCTCCAGGCCCAGATCCTGTTGTAAGAGTTGAATTTGCGAACTCTTCTCTGTGAACCCTACACAGATCAGTGTGAGTTATTCCGCACTTTATTGTATTAATTCCCGTTTCATGCAATCACCAAATACTGGATTTAACTATCGTGAATTCAACTATCCCTGGTAACATTCTGACCAATATCTTGACCCCTCGAATGTGTTTTTATATCTGACTAAGTTAGTAAACGAAGATGGGTCAGATCTCACAGGAAGCGATCTACATAGTATCCACGAGACAAATTTCTGTATACGCTGTTTTAAATCAGCTTGAGGGAGCATTCAGCTGCAAGTTTTCGCCTTATCGACTTAGGATTGAAACTTTACTAATTATTCTCCAAGATGCAAAGGAGTCTCATCCTCCGAATCACAGTGGATATTTACATTTAAAAGATGCAGCAGACACGATAGAGCAACACGTAAAGTTCCTAAAATACACGTATGAATATTAGGACGTCGAAACGGTGATATTTCCAGGAAAGACTTATTCTATCATCAGTGGACACTCGTATCAGGTTAACTAGATCTACACCTGAAATTGCTCTTAATGTTAAAAGTGCTCTTTTAGCAACAACTACGGCACCAAAAGCCTATCTTTAAATTATGGATGCTTATCTTTATATACGAAACGTGAAATTATCTCCCATTAACATATGGAAAGGAGAAATCTCTTTTGACTGCACTACAGCAAAATATTCAATCAAGAGAATTGAGACTTAAAATTTTTAACTTTACCCAGGGATTATCGAGCATTAATATACCTAACATATCGTCAATGGTAGCTTACCTCAGAAGTAATAATAGGAATTGTAGAACACGACGCTTATGTTCTGGAAACTATGGAAAGTCAGCCTTTAAACTTTACCCAATTTCGGCACTAGAGGGATTCAGTTTACATGTGAAATGGTCAACGCATTACGTCGGATTATGAGAAATGATATTAGACGCAAATATTCACATTCTCAATGCTCACGTCCTTTTTACGATTATTGGCAATACTGTATCTTGCTCAGTGATAACGGTACAGGCATCGATCTCAAGAATTATGCTGAAAACAGTAATTATATTGCATACGATCTCATGCTGATCTTTCAGCCTATAATGCTTATCATCTCAATATTCCTAAGGAAAAGGGACATTGGACTTGAATTTCTCCAAAAATTTGGACAAAGTTGACATCTCAAATACTCAGTCTGGTTGTATTTGGAACTCATTCTCAAATCATCGAGATTGACAGAGTACGAAATATAATCTTGAATTATTAGAGATGACTGAAGAAGAAATATAAACGCCGTTCGGAAACGATTAGAAGATTTTTTAGGTAGTATTCGCCTGTAATAACTCCTGTTCTGTGAAGATTGGATACAGTATTCTGGCTCTCTATCTTCAATACTTTCTCCTAGGGATGTTTCAAGCAATGGACATTGGATAGCTATGTATAAGAATAAAAATAACGTTGTATATTTCCTTGACTCTCGTGCATTTAGATTCTTTAATGCTTTTTAGTAATCGATATTTGTAAGCATCTTTTTTAAAGAATATAATAATACGTTCATATGTTAAGACCTTATGTTTGTCCTTGTACAAACCTATTCAGGTCTAATTTTATCGGTGTTATACGTATTTATTTTCATTATATGTTTTAAATATTTATTTATTAATAAAATTGGATAAATATATTGATGCTAAAAATTTGTTATATGTTAACGATTATGTAAGTTTGCTCTTATGTTATAAAGGCTTTAAAATAAGACAACTTGTTTTCTTTTCCTGCCTTTTTATCCCAAGAACATTTTATATTAAAGAAAAATATGACTTGAATCAATAGTAAAAATAGATCAAATAGATCAATAGATCTAAGATGGGTAGATGACAACTGGTCAGGAGGGTGGTTTGGATGGGTGGTTTGATTTACTGATTTACTGATTAGGGTATGTAAACGCTACAATTTTAGTAAAAAATTTGACCTTATAATCAATAGATCAATAGATCAATAGATTAATAGATTCAATAGAATCAATAGATCAATAGATCACAACTTGGTCAGGAGGGTGATGGATGGGTGGTATGATTTACTGATTTTACTGATTTTTTGTTTTAAATGTAAAACGTTACAATTTAGTAAAAAATTTGACCTTAATCAATGATCAATAGGATCAATAGATCAATAGTCTAATCAGACAATAGATTAGATTCTGGACAGGAGGGAGGCTTGGGTGTGGCTTGATTTACTGCATTTACTGAATTGTAGGTATGTAAAAATGTAAGTTTTTTGTTATAAACACTGAAAGCTTAAAATAAAAAATTAGTAAAAACAAAAAAAATATATTAAAAATAAAATAAAAATACTAAATTTAGAAAATAAATATAAGTTGAAAACTAGAACACGTTTGCATTCTTCGTACCGATGGTACCTGCGGTACGCAATGGGAGGGCGCCGGCGCACGCACGCCCTCCCGGCACGGTTTCGCGCCGGCGGCGCGCCTAGCGGTGCGCGCACACGTGCAGATCGCGCCGGCTGGCCGCCTGCGGGCACGCGCACGCGCCGGTTCGCGGCGGATTGCACTGCGTGGCGGCGTCTGCGGATCGCGCTCCCACGCATCGACCAGGAGCCTGTTGACGCTACCATCTTACCATTGGTGGAACCTCAAACACCCTTAGTCGAACTCTACATCTTATAAACATATATTTTATATCACACTATTGATATTATACAAAATTTTTACTATCCCAGACCGCGACTGCCCGGAAAGCCAGCACCAGTGCAGAACCTACCCTCAGATTCCTATACTACTCTTTCTAGATTACAACCTCTGAATCCTCTCACAACAAATTTCAGCGCTTCTACGAGCTAATTTAATTTTTTTTTTTAATGGGGGTGGGGGTCCCCTTTTGGGGGAGGACCCTTGGATGTAACTTTCGTCTACGAACGAGGTTACGTTTTATCCCCAACGGGGTACCAGTTTGATTAGAAGATACCATGTCTCAAACTCTAGCCAGGAAGCGTGGACGCGAAACACGGAGCAATGCGGTGCGTGTGCGTGCGGTGGGATGCAGTGCCTCGGAGGATGATGGCAGAGGCGATCACCGACGCGAGTGGACACGCAGAGGACTTTAAAAAACAACTTCAAAAGTGATCCCTTCGGGATCACTTTTTTCGATGTAATAATAATATAATAATTAATACAAACAGACAAACAAACAAACGACAAACACAGACCTTCGCGTCTTTCTGTCGCGCCAGACAGACCTTCGTCTGTCATGACCTCCAAATGGTCGTTTTATGGCATAATGGCGCATTGCCAGATCCCGTTAGAAGAAGCCCTCGCAATTAAGCGCGTCATGACCCTTCGGGTGTGACCACCCTCTTATGCATCCTACAGACTTTGAAAATTACGACGGATTCGTTCCTGTATACCCCATATATAATTTACTATCCAAGTTTAGACCTATAACTCTATTCCTTCATATCAAAAAGGGTGGTAGATACCTCGAATGCGGCATTCGACTACTTATCATATATATATATATATATA